>JAVQJF010067587.1:0-162612 GCA_036023855.1 Gadopsis marmoratus
GGCCTTCACAAGGCACAGAGGTGTGAAGTGAAGCTGTGAAATGCTTCTGTGATGTCTTTTTGTGTTTTTTTCCCTACACTTGATTGTTACAAGGAGTGGCACATTGCTAATAACATGTACAAGGTCATGCAATTAGTTTGCACTGTTATTTTGTAAATAGTTTTCAGTTTTATTGTTAGAATGTTATTTTGTAAATAGTTTGCTGCCTTTGCTTTATACCTTTATACCTACCTCTGTTTTGACTCTTATATACACAACCAAGGGTCCTTTTGGAGTCTCCAACTGTCCAGTAATGGAAGTACCTATACATACCCTCATAAAAATGTGTAAAAGATTCTTTTTTTTTGTGGTATTGTCATAACATTTGAACTGGGAGTAGGTAAGGCTTCAAGCTAAAGTCTCATTGTGTCTTCCAGTTCATAAGTCCCAGCTGTAGTCACCTGCAGATACATATTTAGAAGTAAATATTCAGGTGGAAGTAGAAACCTTTTATTTCAGTGTTCAAAATTATGTCACTCAGTTCCAGTAGCACGTAGCGAGTGATTCTGACTGTTGGGGGGGGGGGGAAATTTCAGAGTGTTACCTTTCAAAAGACACCAAGATCATGCATTTACTTGAATTTACTTTGGGTATGCCTTGGATAGGCGTTTAGTCATTTTAGGCATATTTTGCAGGAATCGGAACAGGATAAAGTGTTTGTATGTTGTTCAAATACATGTTTAGTTTCTACTCTTTTTTTTTTCCCAAAACAGAACTCGACCTGAGAGCAAGACATTTGCATGCATGGCATCTATTTTTAACTCTAAGAATAAATTACTGAGAATTTTGAAATACTAAGACCAAAATATAATTTTATAGCAGATGTATACATACTGGCCAAGGTCAGAATACTGCTGCATTTCAACAAGAAGAGAAAAGGAAAGCAGGAATTTCCAACAAAAATGTAGAGTAGGAATTTCCCTGCCTGCAATATTGCACATTTAATTCCTAAAAGCCAAATCTGTGTATTTAATTGTCATTTGTCTTTAGACAGATCCAACGGTCATGTTGCAGACGATCAACATGAGCCACCACCTGCCTTCATCCCTCCTCCTCCTCCTGGACACACACAAGTTTGAGACGCATCTTCGCCTCCTTCAGCTAGCCAGGATTCAGCCGATTCAGCCTCCCTTGTGCAAACGTCTGGACAAATGTCTAATAACATGGTGGTTCAGTAATGCACACACATGCCCATGATTCAAGAAAACATATTTTAAAAGCTTTTAAAATAATTGTATTTATTCTCAGATGTATGATATTTGTATTTTGTTTTGGGCTCAGTTTTTACACCGGTTCCAACAGCTTTATGGCACACAAAACACAGTTCTGCTCATTGTTTCAATGAGCTGTTTATTACAAAAAGACTGTACATAAATTTCAATGAACACATCCTATGTACAAACTGAGAGGAGAAGACAAATATTGGATTCTGTTCCCATGAACATTGAAGTTAGTGATTCACCGCCACCCCTCATGGCCCCACGCTTCATCATTAAGAAATCACACATCCAAGAAAGGCGCCTTGACCTGTGATGCCCTGAAATGCTCGAAGTTAAGTGGTAAACATTACAAAGTTCTGCACGTCAGTGGTTGTCTCATGATTTCCTCTATGAAAAAAGTATAAATTAATCCTTTACATACAAACTGCTAGTGAAGCTTCTTTAGCAGTCTGGACACAAAAACAAGTTGAATGCAAAGCTAGAAATACATTAGGTAGAAAAAGTTGTCTCACTAAAAAATGACCTCATGATGGAAAAAAAATACAATCAAGAGTGGGATGTAGTGGCAAATCCTTCACTGCAATAATGATGCTGAGATATCTTCATGCACAGAGGCTCACTGAATACTGTTCATTTGAGCGAGTCATTGTCTTCTCTGGTCTGTGTGGAAACCTGAAAATGTTACATCTGGATCATATCCCCCTCATACATAAGGTCTGTATCCATTTCAAAATAAGAGCGCATGTTCAGTGCACCTTATTCCCAAAGTACATGTGATTATGTTCGTGTATGTGACTTGTTACAAACATAGATTCTGAGATAAACATTAGCTTCAATGGTATTTGACAGCGGGTTTTACTTGCACAAACAATCACTTTATAAGAGCAGGCAAAAGTAGTAGAAATCAGAACAGAAGTGTTCATATTGGTACTATTTTTAAGTTTAATTCCTTCACTGCAGTTAGCAGGTGTCATTCTTACGTAGCACAGACTTATCTGTGTTGTTTGTGTATCTGCATTTAGCTAGAAAAACTGTAAGTAGCAGGCTGAATCTAGCTTTAGTACATTACTGCGGAGTTGCCTACATTCAGTAAAATGCACACGTGATTGCAGACAATTACAATCAAATCTGATGGAACAAAGTAATAAGCCTAAAGTCCCTTGTTATATTTCTACCGTATATAGATAGAGCAGTATTGATTTGAGGTTGTTTGGGTTGGTGATTATGGTTATTGAGCACCAATGTAAAGCACCACACCAGCAACTACTGAAAGTGTAAAGGTTAGTTGACGCTTCTGGACAGCAACTCTTGTGTTCAAATCAAAGCAGTGACGGTAATCATGAAATAATACTACTAATCAGTGCAGCGTTTCCAACACAACGGAAAACAGCATGAAAACATATGGGTTAGTCCTTCCTCTGCTTCACATTTCGAAGCAAGAAACAGTTCAGAGCTCTGCTACAGTAGCTGGACAGCATCACCAAATGGAGTGACAAGGATCAAAATGACATAGTTGTGACTGAACATAGAAAAATAAACGTTTACACGCAACCACTTTGCCTTAGATCGAGTTAAAATGGCACTGCGAGTGGTGAATAAAATTCATATTCACGTGAAAATAAAGAAATCAAATTTAAATCGGCATCACCGTCATCGCACTCACAGGTGAAACACACTAACTGACAAATGTACTGTACTGGCAGCTTCTCACGTTACAGTTTATCTACAAGTTAGAGAACAGAAAGAAACAAACTCCACCAGAGAGAAGAAACCGATCCCTTTTTTTGTTTTTTTTTTGTAATGCATTCTATACACTCAGATCACCCTTCTTTTTAACAGCATCTCCACCGATACAGAGCATAGTAAATACACAACTCGAGGTTGCTTTTGTTCCTTTTTAAACATCTTGTGGATTTGGACATCGACGACATCGGACATTCAGTCGTGTCCTAATGCACTTGTTGATGCTAGTTTGTTCTTTTCTGGGATTTTTATTTATTTTTTTTGATAAGGTAAGATGGGTGTATTGGAAAGGAGGGATGGGTTGGTCTGCTGGTCTACAGTGCAAATAAAGGGTTAGGAGTGTCTGCGCAGCATTTTATAACAATGCTACACTGCCTCGTCTATTCATGAAACTGTAGTAATACTTCACTGTCTGGATCTACTGCATACTGGAAATACTGGAAATGTTGGCTGCACATACACACGTTAACACAAAATCTAGATCTACTTGGCATTCTTTAAACTATTCTGATTGTATGTCGTTTCTTGTGAGGCAAAATGTGACTGTTAAAAGTGCTGCCGACCTCCACAGATGGAACAGTGGCAGCAAAAAGGTCTATACCTCCTCCCTTTCGTCCACAGTGTAAACTAACAGACCCCGGTCTTCCAAAGCTTCAGAATCCACCTTTGTGCGACACTTTATTTTTTTAGCACAACAAACCGTGCGAGCACAAGCCCTAAAAGAAAACCATTTGAAAATTCACCATGGCACTTCATTAAAATGGGAGCTGTATGAACTGCATTCATCTGTACATCTTCATGGTTTTACCTCGGTTCAAAAACTGCAGTGCCATTTCGGGTGTTTGGTTGCTTTGTTTTTTTAGTCGGCATAATGCATGATTGACTCAACGTAGTTTCCTGGGAAGAGTCCGGTGACGCCGTTAGAGACGCCTTCGAACCAGCCGTCATCGTTTTTCTTGATTATGTAGATGATGGCTCCTTCCATGAAGGACAGCTCGTCCTCCTTGTCCTTGGAGTAGTCGTAGATGGCCACAACTGGGAAAAATTACATCAAAGAAAGTTATCATTACAAAAATCTGCAAAACAACGTTAAGCGTTGTTTCAATGGCTAAAGAACAAGAACAAAAAAAGTCCACCAGGCGGTTATGTCCGGTCGCTAACCTTTCTCTAAATAAACCTTGGGGGCCCAGTGGGGGTCGCCGTCAGAGTAGGGATCGCTGTAATGAACCACTGCAGCATCCTCTTCCTCATAGTCCACAGGTGGAGGAGGAGGAGGGGGAGAGGGCTCCTCAAACACACCGATGTCCTCTGGCGGGGGCGGAGGAGGTGGGGCGGGGCTGTCTGTTACTGAATGAGGACAGACGGGAGGAGAAGAAGAATCAGAAAGAGGACAGAGACATCTCATTTCAAATACACAGTTTCAGAATTTGAGGGATAGATGGTTTGATGTTTGAACTATTGTTGGCAACAACAAATGTCACTGTGTAGAAGGACAATAATAAGAACTAAAGAAGACTCTATTTTTCTAGTCTTAAAACTAGCATACATATTGTCAAGTTAATTTGTCATTATTGAGAAGCATCATCTAGACCAACAGAATCCTTTATGAACTGTGTTACTGTGACCCATGTAGACAGTGACTGCTACAGCAGTGAGTTAATGTTCACTAGAGGGCAGCTTAGGGTCCTTTTTACTCCATCCTATAGCATCTACTACTACTACTACTACTACTACTACTATTATTATAATAAAGAAATGTTGGATTTGATGACCTCAGGATTTCTAAAATCATCTAGCCGTGGAAAGGATCTCACACTCTTTTTATTTATTCAGATAATTGTTATATTATCTTGTACATCCACAACATGAAGGTCTAAATGCTGCTTTAAAGCCATTCCCACTGCCAGCAAGAAAACTCTGGAAATACTGATTATAGATTAAATATATATAGAAAGAATATAGATCTAATCTATTCATTGCACTCCAAAGGTAGCTACAGCCCTGCTAGTATTGCAGGTAAAACTGCAACTACTAGTTGTACTATTCTATTTATTTGTGCTTTAATTAAAGGGAGATTTAAAAATATTTTAGGCGTCTCCTATTTACTTTTACAATTTAATGCTCTTAAGACATTTGCAGTTTGTATTGTTTTCCCCTGAGAAATTACTGGTGGAATTTAACAAATACATTTTCTGCGTGTTCACAAAAGCACTGAAAACACTTCACTGTATAATAATAGCTGCCTTGGCTTTTATTAGTTCAATCCATTACACCTTCGAGGTTTGCGTAAACACAGCATACATTATATTTAGTCAGAGTTTAAGTATGCAGTTGGCAAGACCATATCTGACTGAATATTCGCTATAAAAAAACTAATAAAAGTAAATGGCAATTCAGGCATTCTCTATATAAAAAAACATTAAGAAAGAATGTCTGTGGGTATTATCCAGCGGTGACACATGAGATCAGTATTTCTTGCCGTTTTTGCACGGGAGGTCCCTTTTTAAACGTTAGTGTGTTCAGCGCTGTGACCTCTTTTTGACTGTTTGTCTGTTCCGTCACGGTAGCGAGTGCTGGACACACTAACTCCCCAGCTCTTTGCATTACGTTTGAGCAGACAAATACAGACAGTTGGGTCGCCACACAGCTGCATTTGTCCAGACAGGCGGGTGGTGAGTGAGGACACAGCATCAGGTCACATTTTCAGCCCTCCAGTTGACAGAAAGTACAGGACGCACGCGCTTTTCGGTGATCCATTGCCATGGCAACAGACAGACATCAGAGGGGCGTGTGCTCCCCCTCAACCCCCACGAAAACGGCGCAAGATAAAGGTGGGCCGAGTGTAGCAAGCTGCAGAGGACAGTATGTATGTGTGGATGCTGAGGCTGTTTCACAGCATATATAAGAGATGTGATGAAAGGTGTCTATGTATGTAAGCTTGCTTATATAGAGACCTAAAATATGGGCAACATGAGCTCAAATCTCATCTGTATCAAGATAAATTAATCTTTGATGATGATGATGAATGTACCAATCACCTCTTTTATTCGTCATGTATATTATATATAAGGTTTCCTTCTTAAAGCCCACCTTTTACCTCATAATTTGTTGCCTTACTTTTCATACAAGTTCTACTAGTACTAGTTCTTTTTTGTGTCTGTGCTATTTCATTCTTGCTCTGTGAAGCACTTTGGGCTACATAAGAAAGGTACTATACAAATGAGTGAGTTGAGTATTTCCTTCCTAATGCTAGCACACTTCTTAAGCGGATGCTGATTGGTTGGTTGAACATCTGGTTATATGTCACTGGCTACTGTGTGTTTCCTACAAATGTGTGGGAGTGAATGGGTCTTCGAATGAGTATATAGTGCCTTTAATTGTACCCATGCATGAATATCTGCTTAACTAAGTGTATGACTTTGTATGGATTTTCTACTTACTGCTCTCTTGCATTCTGGCCACAAAGCCGGTCAGAGGGATCTGTGGGGTCAGCTGGACCATTGGAGGAGGAGGCGGAGGAGCCACAGACACTGGAGCAGCAACACCCAGCGAGGCAGACAAAACAGCAGAGAGACAAAGAGCGACAGAGGGCAGGGAGAAAGACAATGGCAAGAGAAGAGCAAAAAGTCATAATAGAGGAGATAAAAGTCCAGAATGGAGAAGGGGGGGGGGGTTGCGAACAAAAAGCGCGTCAGTGAGTGAAAACAGCGCAAGAAGCATTGCTGAGCAACTCATTTATACATTTCCAATCAGTGTTCTTTTGTGCTTTCAGTCTCAGTCTGAGAATCTACCTCATCAGCATCTGTTTTAAGTCACAAGCAAAGGCTGTAGCTAGCAGCAGGTTTCTGCTACAGTCAAAGAGCAGCAGAGCACCACACAGACCCAAAAACATGGCAGTGGCAGCAAGGTGACAGCTCAGATGTGTGTTCTCAAAAAAAAACAATTAAAAAAAGCATTTACAGGTAGAGCTGAAGCATCTGCATACGATCTGGCCGGTAATTTAATTAAATGCTAAATTAGCATGGTATTGTGTATGGATCAGGTGCGACATTTAGTTCACTAAATCAGTTCTGAACGGCTAACATTCACATGATCACCTTCCTCTGCCCCTAAAATGAGGCTTCTTGCTACATTGACAAGGAAATAAATGACTAGCCAAACAAAGAGAAACACAGCTGTCCTCACTCAAAGGCATGTTGTCACACGCACTCATGCCAGGTCTGACTCATAAATCACTTGTAATGGAGGAGCGTCTGTAGTCTCACTGCAATGTCTTATTCTTCTACCCTGCTTTCAGTCACCACAGAGCCACATCCATCCACGGCTACACCCTGTGAGATCAGTGAGCTCCCTCATGTACCAGAACTAGCGTTTTGTGCTGTAAATCGTCCTATTACGTTCAGCAGAAATCCAAACTTATCTTCCACTTTCAATTACATTTCAATGAGTAGACATCACGGAGATCATACGATGTCCCACTTTATGTCCCTGGCTGATGCAGCTCTGCATCATTGTCCCTCTCCTCCCGAACAAGACAAACGGCCTCCTCTTTCTGTGCCAAGGAAGATGCTTGTCCTTTGAGAGAGAAGCCATTAGCGGAGAATGGCTCAGGGTGATGCCCACCAAAATAAATCCTGCTCTTCTGACCGAAAATATGCATATGTCTTGGGTCTCCCCATGTCTAGCAGGTGTTTGTGTGTCTTCTTCCATTAAATGCCTGCTGCCTGCCTTCTCCAGCTGACTATAGTGGTAATATAATAACTCAAATAGAAATGGTAATGAAACAGTCATTTTCATAGCTTCTGGTAAGGGGTAGCCCATGCATACCATATCTTTTTGACCCAGAGGACAGTTTTTAACAGTAAACCACACCATTTATAATATACATCCATTGTTGGTGAATGGATGTATTGTACCTGAGTTCTGTGGGTATGCAGGGCCCCCGTTGATGTGGGGCTGCTGGGAGGAGACGGAGGGTGCGCGGCGGTAGGTGCCAGTGGCCGACACCATAGAGGCCGAGGAGGTGGTGGAATTGTGACGAGAGATCTGGCGGGAGATGGTGCCAAACTGGGACATGGGTATGGGACCCAAGCCGGGGCCCTGGGGCACCGAGGCCGAGGACGTCGCCACTGCAGGAGAGGAGAGGAGAGAAGAGGAGAGATAAGTCTTGATAAGTCTGTAGTTAACAATAACAGTTGTTTTTTGTAAAAGAATGGATTCATTTTCAGTGTATTTTCACGCTGAATGCAAGTAAAAACAATAGGCTGCTGTCGGTATAATGAGAGCATTTAAATTCAGTTTACTTTACTCAACATTAAGCTTCCCCAGAGATTAAAAAAGGAACAAAAACGACAAAAACAGTACAATAATAATCTTATGCAAAAACTCTCATCATCATGTGAGTCTTATCCGCTTTAATATTTCTCGCTTCTTAAGGCCCACTGTTCTTATTTTATCCCTTTACTTATTGCAAGTGGCAAACATTTGCCTGCGCAGCATTTTCTTCAATCTGTATTTAATGTGTTTGAGCAAAATCTCGAAACCCTGATTATAGAATATACCTTTACAATATTATGTACCTGCAAACCTTTTTTATTTTAAATAAGGCCTGAATAAAGCTAAATGCTGCCAGTGGTTTAGGATTTACATACAATTTCATAAATGTACCTTTCATTTTCTATGAAATTGTGTTGTATTATTTATGGTATTTTCCGTCCATATTTTATTTCTGTTTGTCCTGATAAAATGTCAATTTGAGTGAATGTGCGAGAAAATGCTCAGGACAATAATGGACCAATAAGAGCCAGAGAGGACAAGTGACACACAAGGGTGTGAAGAGCCGGCAAAGAGACATACTCTATATCCATTAGTGTAAACAGCAGTGAGTCCACACTGTGGGCACCTGTGATGAGAGGTGAGGTTACAGCTGCCGAGACTCACCTTGCCCCATACTGGGAGGGGAGGGGGTGGGAACTGCTAGAGGGATACCAACTGCACTGCTCCCACTGTTCTCCCTGCCGCCACTGCCGCCACTGCTGCCACTGCAGAGAGAGGGAGTTGTTGTGGTGAGCATTAGAGGATGTGCGAGACAAACTCAATTACATGACAGCGTATGACATGCTGCCATTACTCTCTCGCATGTCATACCGTCATAACAATATTATCATCACTGTGGCAACAGATTTGCAGTTGTGTGAAAATGCTTTGTGCACTGCCTGGCACATTCGCACATGAATACTGGGCACAGATCTGGGAGCGCACAGATCCATTTGCAGTCACACAGTGTGACAAAAACAATATGAGAGCCAAGGCTTGTTTGGGATGCAAAAGGAGGAGAGCCACGTTCAAATCTCAAAAGCTCAGACTAATGGAGTAATTAGCCTTTGCCTTCAGATGCTGAATTGTAGATATGAACATGAATAAACTGTTATTGCTTTGCATTTGAAATATTAGTGTACTGTAGTCAATAAGCAAGCAAGGGCAGAGAAGAACCTAAACCTTAAGTGTAAGTATTTAATGGGAGACATGGACTTTGGAAAATGCTAACACTAGCACACTGGCACACTGTTGGATAGATGTGTCTGTGCTCCAGCACTTTGGATCTGTGATGAAACAATGACTATGATGATCAAGTGCTTTAATTTGACTTTAATCTTTTAGGGGCTTTTTATTTTTCATACTGGCTGAACATGCATTTGTGCTGCTGCACTGTTGAGAATTTCGGGAAAAACTGTATAAAATCTGTTCGAAAATGTTCATTTAAAATGAAGGCGACCATTCCCAAACACCCTCAGCAGCCTTATCCTTTCAGGTAAGTGGATTGATGCCCCTGATTTTGAGGGAAACAAATAAGTTTATAGTCACCCTACCAACAAAGGATGAAGATTGGTGGAGCAATGTCAAACTTAAAGCTGCATGTAAAAGTTGTCCTGCCCAAAACTCAAGAGATGACAAAGAATCCAATGAGAGATGTCAGTCAATTAAACATGGACTGCTGAGAGAGGGTCTGTGCCACCTGTGTGTCCTGGGCCTCTGGTTGAGCGAGGCTGTGCGTGCGGGGCTGTGCTGGCTGCCCAGCCGGGCCGGGCTCGTCATGTAGTCATTGGGCACCACCGGCGGCTTCACTGGCTCCAGGGTCTTGTAGGGAGTGTTACGCCTGCGTACAGATAAATACAGCCAAAAAGAGAGTGCAGTTAATTCTCAGTTTTCACAAAGTGAGAGAAAGTACTTTGGGCTTTTGCAGACACTGTTTATGGAACCATGGGCAGGTGGCCCTGGTGTTATAAACAACCACTGTGGAATATTTGAGTAAGAGTACATATACACAGACTAAGAAGAATTAAAAGTATTTTAAAAACTTCTACTACAACTGTAAGCTCTTACCCCAGTGTACCACGACCAGCCATGGGTGGGCTTGGGGGTTTCTGTGTAGGTGGGTTGGTCCTGGAAAGCGTCCCTCCTCGGCCTGCCGCATTGTTCCCATGTTGCTAGAGGAGCAAAGACAGTTAAAACATTGCTTTTGTATAATCTGATAAACTCTGCATATAAATATTAGGGCTGAGGAGTCACTTAAACAAAGAGATGTGAAGGGGGAAGAGACCAGAACGCAGCACTTAAGTAGATGACTGGCTGGTGTTGAGAAACTGTGTAGGCTAAATGGCACTCAATGATTGGTACGTTGGAATGTGTTAAGAGTAAATATTGTAAATATTAAATAAAATGTTTTGCATCTCCTATTACCATTTTCATCCATTTACTGTAACATACATATTGAGTTGAACCTGTGGTATGATTCAAACCAGGTTTATACTATAGTAAAGTTCAAGACGTTAATGACAACTGGTGACCTTGTGAATATTACTAATAATAAAATCAGCATTTTCATGACAATCATATTTGATACATGAAAATGTAATTTCATGTTATAAAAATCTGTAATTCTTGTACATGTTTTAATGGGTGCATGCGTGGACACGCTGGTTGGAGTTTTATCAAATACATGACAGAAGGAAGAAGACAGACATCTCTTACCTTGGCTTTAAGCCACTGAGTGCAAGCAGGCAAAAAAAAGAGAAGACAGATAACAGGACATGCTCATTGGTTAATGGTTAAGAAAATGAGTGTGAAATTCAAGCATTATACATGAACTCTACTTCTATTCTTCATTAATACATTTTTATAGGCAGTATGTAAAGTTGACAGAGCATCGTGAAGAAAAACATTAGGGAGTAGAGGAAGGCAGCAGGACATCTGGGAGACTAATATAAGGAAACATGCTAGTGTCAAAATCTGCCTACGTGTCAAAAAGCCCCATGTTACACCCAAACAGACTCCAGTGGTTTGAATTGACTAGCTGGCCAAATAACCAACATACTGAAAACATGAGGGGCTGAACATCTGTGTTATATTACACGGTCTATTCCCTGAATTACAGCAATAAGTAATCATTATTTTACTGTTACATTTTCCTCTGATGATTCAATCATACTGAGTAATACATCAAGCTGGCTGTGTATATGTTTGTATGTTGTTAAAGATACATTATAGGTCAAATTGTCATTCTCTTGGGGAAAGAATTTAATTTCTTTAAGTAACAGGATTGATCAGTTTTAGGGTTGAAGCTGATGATGATTTAAGTTTCATCCGTTTCAGTTTATAAAATGTCAGAAAATAGCAAAGAAACAAACAAACAAAATGTTCATTGCAATTTCTCTGAGCCGAGGTGACTTATTTAAATAGCTGTCTGACCAGTCCAAAACCTGAAGGCATTCAAATTACAATGATATCACACAGAGAAAAGCACGACATTTCAATTTCAATTCTAATGCTCACCTGATCATTTGATCTGATCAACACAACCCTATTTTATTCAACATTTATTACAATGTTTGGCATATTATCTTTTACAATCTTTCTTCTATAATGTCAGTCCTACTTACACTCAGACACCTGCCTGCCAGAAATGTCCCCATTTAGCTTTTACACCCCAAAGAGGAAGAAATAACTTTGTCCACTTTGTCATCAAAAGTTTGAAAAGGGGCAGAAAAGCGTGAAACCACCATGTGCTATAGATCATATACACACAGTGAAACAACACCCGGCCCTATTTGTGTCTATTCTGTGAGCCTCAGTGTCTAGACTTATTACAGACTGTAATCAGAATGAGACTCACTTAAATCGCTAGACACACTAGAAAGAAAGCAGCGCTAAGCTACATGCGGCTGTGCTGACGGTTTAAGTGTTGCACTAAGAAAAAAAAAAGTAAAGCGAGGTCATAAATAACAGCAGCGAGGTGCTGAGACTGGCAGAGGAGTGGCTGCAATGTGGCTGAAACTATGTCACCCTGGTAACTGCCAGCAATGCCAATAAAGACTGTTGTGGTGGAGTGTGGGGTGAGCACAGTCATCTGTATATGTGTGAATGGGTCGATCCGTGCTCAAGTCTGACCTCCCATCCATCCACAGGTGAGTTCTCCTGGTTATGTGCATGAAAGGCAGAGGCCTTGGAACGCTCGAGGGAATCCACAGCAGCCAGGAGGAAATAAGCTGCAAGGATGGAGGCTGCTATTTCCCCCACCCAGCATGAACATGTACACTGTTATGTATGTACGCAAACACACCCACACCCACACACACATGTGCTTTAATACATATACTTCTCAGAATTCTGTACATTTCTGTCTAATGGCTGGTACAGCAGTGAGCATGAAATGACATCAAGCCTTCTAAATTATTCAGGGACGTGTGCGGGAGAGAAAGTGTTCTGGGGGAAAGAAATATGGAATGTGATATGCATTTATTTTCTGTCTGCACCGAGCCAGACAAATGCACATCCATGGACCAAAAGTGTATCTACACAATCCCACACACACACACACACACACATACAGCTAGACAGAGAAATCACAGAGAATTAAAAATGAACCAGTAGTCAGGGAGTCTTCAATGCCCAGAGGTTGTCTTCCTTCCTAAAATCTCGTCCTTATTAAAACAACTAAATTCGATTCAATTCAATTAAAGTGATCACCAAATTTAGACTCCCAAAATGTATATTTTCACAGCTGTCTGAGTCATGGATGTGCTGGCAGCATGAAGTGCTGTTTTCCTATGCAGCAATATTTGAAAAGAAAAGAAAAGCGTCGGATCATCTTCACTAATCTGCGCCGACATCCATCATTTGCAGCATCCACATGAATGATGCTTCATTTGCATAGCGTGTCCGTGCCAGTTCTGCCTCTGTGTGAGCCAGCTCTCAGAGAAGGAAACACTATCTTTTGAATTTGAATCGGCGGATGTTTGAAAGTCAGCGGACAGCCGCTATCTCAACAGAAGACGGACAGGGATAAAGAGGCTGACTCAAAACACGCTGCGGGAAAAATGTGCGATGCTGGCAGTTGTCGCACAGTAACTCAGTGAGTTACACACTGAGTTACACAAAAACACACACACACCAACATGTTATACAAAAGAGGAAAAGAAGAAGAGGGCAGAGGAGAGGAGACGGCAGATGCATCATGGGGAGAGAGAATAAAAAAAATTGAAAAGAATGAGCCGGAAAAGAGTTGAAAGAATATTTTCCCACAATTCAATAGGGCATGTGATGGTGTGAGCACAAGTTGGCCAAAGTGTCTCTCTCTCTTGCTCACACTCACACTCTGGATGCTACACACACACACACACACACACACACACACACACACTTTTCTATTAACGTCCAACTAAGGAAGTTGTTACTGGGCATGAACAAACCTCTGACAGGCAGCTACCAGCAGAACGCCTTATTGTTGGACGAGTGGTTGTTACATTTCATGTTCCTGTACTTAATCATCTAAAAAGGCCAGCGTATTGATTGGCTTGCAGTGTGTCTGGATGTGTGGGAGTGAATTATGAAAGCAGACGGTCACTTTGTTCACATGAAGGTGCCAGGTGTGAACTCGACTAAGTACATGTTCTCCTGTCTGGCAAAATTGATTAACACTAGAAATCAAGATGATATATCAAGGTAATGACTTTGGGATTGAGCAGCAGCAGCTGGGTGCAGTGAAGCTAGAATAGTGGGGAAGTGGTTTTTGAAAATCAAAAAATCGGAAACTAGGATGCTCATAAATTTAAGTAAACACGTGCCCTGAGATTTATTGACCTTTAAGACCGTTTGTCTTCACTAAGGTCCTGTTTTGGTTACACTAAAACAAACTATGAGGGATTTATTTTTGACATAATGATATGAATCCTTCTTACTTTGACACCGTGTCCCACATCATCCAGCAGGGTGTAGTCGATTGGCTTTCGAATGTAGCGCACCGGCCGCTCCATGTTGCCAGGGGCGATGATTTTGTGGGTGCGAGAGGTGTTCTTATTTGTGGTCAGGATGCCGATCTCTCGACGTGCCACCTTCTCCTTATGAATATCCACTGTCTGCAGGAGAGAGTGAATGGGGAGGATTACTTCTCGTATTGCAAATACTCAGTATTCTCCAAATGCATTCCCTTCAACTCAAGAGTTGTCTTGATTTTAGATATATTAGAGACATGTATAATTTCCCCTGTTTTGTACAGACATTGGATCTTATTTAACCAAAAGGCCTCCCCAGTGCCTGTCACAGTAATTTGCTTTTAATGCAAACCCAACACTTCCTCCGTCTGTTTCACATTAAAAGCCTCCCAGAAGAGCAGGGGGCATAATCACCTCCCTTCCCATCCCAAGAGGGAATTTATTAAAAAATACCTGCAAGAAGTGTTCCATGTCATACGATTTTTTCTTTTTAATCTTTCACAACCCATCTTAAAGTGTTCAAATGGTTGCAGCAGGAACAGCATGGCCACATTTGAAATAAAAACACCTGTGGGGTGTTTGAGACCTCATCCTCTTTTCATCATTTCACATTCCCACTCATTTTATTTAAGCGTATTTATTATTATTATATTTACAGAGTGTTCGTACAGCTTTTTAAACAGTAAAATTCAAGCACTTTCGAGGTGCCTAAACCAACATTTCCAGAATCTCATCACCTACTAACTAAATTGTTACTATGAATGCCAGGAGACTGCAGACAAATACCACAATGGGATGGTTTCATTTCAAATATTAAAAGACTTTTGATTTACATGAGAGATTGTGTCGATGATTATGTTTATGATCAAGAAGTCAAATTCAAGCATTTTCCTAACCTTGAAAACATAACAGTTAAAATTAAGCATTTACCAAAGACTTTGTACAAACCCTGTTTACTATTAATTTAAATGTTTTTATTGCCATATTTACTATTTATTTAAGTATATTTACTGTTAAAATATTTACTATTTATTTAAGCATATTTTCTGTTATTTGAGACCCAGTGATTATTGTGAGTGCCAGCTTTCATTTTAGAATTTCAAACAATCTATATTTAATACCTGCTACACTACCATCACAGTTAAGCATTTCATAGCTTGACCTTTTCAGCTCATGTGTGATATCAATTAGCAACAGAAATCAGTAAAGTTAACAATTATTTATATAGAGAAAATCCTGAATTTCACCCTGTAAATTCCTCTGTGGATTTTAACACTCTTTAACACTCCACACACTCTGGGTTCATCCTTTGAACTCCTACTGACCCACTACTCTCTGGGGACCATTTGACGAAGCTCTCCTTTAACCCCTCCCACCAGGGACAATTGACAATACCAGCGGCCTCCATCTTTTCTGCGCTTAGAGTCATTATCGCTGCCAGCACTCATTCACAGCAGGCGCTGTCGATTTATAAATGGTAGATGAAACTGGAAGGAGTGAGGGAAGGGAGGCATGGAAGGAAAGCTGAATGACAATGTGGGGAAGAATGTTGGAGCACAGACGGCTTCACCTCTGGAATATGAGGTCACACTTGAGGAGAAGAGTGCTGACGAATGTGTTACTAATGCTCGTGTGTGATATTCATGAATCCATGACTTAATCCTCCTGTAAATACTGTACTTCTCCCTGTATTAGTTCTTATTAGAGTGTAAAAGAGACTTATTTAAAATGAAAATAAAACATGAGTGTGTGTGAGTGCATGATTTGTATACGTAGATGTGTGTCCGTACATGTGCGCGAGACCCACACAGCCACAAGATCACACATCAGTCACAACTCGGACATCTCATCCAGTCGATCCGACAGCTCCACGGCTGAGACCGCCTCTCTCTGGACTGGGTGCTGTAGATGACGAATCCAGCTGGAGAGATTCAAAGTCTGATAGGTGTTGACTGCCGCTGTGCGAAACCCTCTCTGTGTCTGACGTGAAGTCTGTGCGCTGCATGTGTATATATAGAGAGAACATCTAGAGCGGGGCTCTTTTTTTCTTTTTGGAGAGGAAACTGAAGCGACACGCCCTGCTTCAGCTGGGAAATAAGAAAAAAGTAGACCCGCCTATTTCCTGCCAGTGATAGGCGAGTGGAGGTGGTGTGCAGATTAGAGAAAGCGAGAATGACAAAATTCAGAAGGCGAAAAAAAGCACAGACAAGATATAGAGAGAACACACTGTATGTAAAGTTAGGAGCTGATTCAGAACTGCAGAGAGTGATTATGATGATGGGACAGGTGCTAAGAAAATGTTTGGTCTGTAGATTTAAGTAGGGCTGAACGATATGCAAAAAACAAATATTATATTGCGATATAAGTCATGATTTTAGTGGGAATGGTCATTTGATGATTATCCATTCATTGATGTTTCCTTAAGTCTGGAGAATATGATTTGCAGACCGTCGGCATGTGGGCAGCACAACAATGCTTCTTTTCTGGATATGACACATTTATCCTTTATGAAAAAGTTGCATTTGGACAGCGCACTTTGCCATATTGCAATTTCGATAATATTTGCATTAATTGTTCAGCCCTAGATTTAAATGTGCACATTTATGAAACAACAAAAGCATCCTGTGTCTATAAGATACCACGAGGACACATTGATGCAGCAGCGCAACAAGTGTGGCGTCTGTAGGTGATGGTGCGACGCCGTCAGCTTCATTTCAGCATTTCCTCTACGCGCACATTGCGGAAAACAAAGTTACCCAAGTGAAGTAATCTTTACGAAACCCCTAATCACTGAGGACAGGCCTCTCTCTGTCTGCACTTCCTGCGCTCTCTCTGCACTTCCTGCGCTCTCTCAATTTCATTTTCTTTTGTAATTGCTTTACTCTAAGATGGGAGATGTAAGACATGTGGCCATCTGCTCTGCAGTGCACTGCTGGATCCATATAGTTGTTGCAGCCTAATAAATCGGGGATTTAGCAAATGATTAGTCTCTGCAGTACAGTGGAACAAGTTGTACTTCTTTTTTCTACTCTTGTTGAAGTGTTGCTGGCAAGAGGAAAATATGATGTAGTCTGTAGTGAGATTCCAAGGCGTGTCAGCAGATGTGTGACCTATATCAATGATCTCATATGTGGCTCGGTAACAAGTTTACAAATTCTACTGTGGTTAAAATATTCTGGAGTTATGAATGAAGCCTCACTTGTGTGAGGTTTCATTCATATCTCCAGAATATCTATCTCATTAAAGTCATTTAGGATTTGACCAATTGAAATGGATTAGAAAGAAGCACACGGGGGTCACGGAGCTGACGAAAGACAACTTGATGATGAATCAGAAAGTAAACTGGCATAAAATACGAGTCAAGAAGCTTCATGGAATGGCCATTTGTTTTGCATCGCGACACAATCCCTAGCACTGGACTGATTACATACCATAGACCGTACATAAAGTTGGACGACATGACATGAAACCATCTCGATCTCTCAGCTGCAGCATAGGTCATATCAAAGTACAAGTCAAATAAAATGTTCCCAAAGATGGTTTCTGTCATTTTAGGTCATTCATATCACGATGGTGTGTGTTCAAGTGTTCATTTTTCTGACAGCTTTGGTTTTAACCAGTTATTTGATGCTATGAAAAGGGGGTGCGACATCATGATCGACAACTTCTGGTGTGCTTGTTGCGTCTAGTTTGGGAAGGCGTATGCATGAGCCCTCAATACCGCGGCTCCACTGCAGATCACTACTGACAGACTCTGGCTTCAGATGACATCCCAATGGCAGTGCCCATAGCTTAGCTCTATTTTTATACAATGGAGTGGAGACACGGCATCAATCTTTATATACAGTTTATGGTGAGGACACGCAAGTGAATGCTCACACATGTTTAAGCACAACCATTCGATTGAACGGACGCACACACAGGGGAAATGGGCTGCAACAGCTCTGCTTTGATTAAACTTGCTGTTATTTTGCATTTAGGTAGCATTTCGTATATCATTTTGTGACAGCCTCCTCTGCTTTGAAACCCTAGAGAGATGGGACGTGGGTTTGGCAGCAGTGTTTGGCTACCTTCTCTTCCTAATCCCATTTTAACTCTTTCAAGTCAAGACAATTTGCACAGTCTACTCCAGAAAATCAATCGAGCAAGTTATAATTTAATTTCTTGGACACATCACTGCCAGAATGATGAATCAAAGCCCCGGGGACATACCTGCATGAGATGCATGCAAAAGTAAATTAACTTTTCCAACCCATCTGCGCCTGAGATGTCTACTTTGAGACAGCTACTTACAACTCCTTGTTACCATTTTCCTTCACCCATGTCGATTGGATCGTCCTTCATAACAGCTTCATGACATCGTCAACTCGACTGGCTTTGGTTGGACACTTGGCTGGCAGGTTAACAATATAACATTGTGTTTGTTTGTTGAGCAAAATATGTCATGGTGCCTTCTCTTGTCCTAATTAGAACAATGTGTACCATTTTTGAAACTCCTGAAACAAAGAAACAAGGTCCATCTTTCGCCTTTATCTTATCACTGTCCTGCTCTACTGCAACGCCATCGTTCCTCTTCTGAAACAGGATGTTATTTATTTGCATATTCTCAATTTTAGTACACACTATACAAAGTATAGACTTTTCTGAAATTCACAACACAGGCATACAATGACGGAATTCTGAATTCTGATATTTTCACATGCAACATAGTGAAGGGTAAGGGTGTAATTATTAACTTTAATGATGGCTGCCTTCCTGTATGTTCTAGTATTGTGCATACTTCCTCACTGCCTTCACATCACTGGCACACTCATTATGGAATGGAGTCAAAGTTAATGTCAATAGTTATACCTGTGCTTTTACTGCTGTGACAAGTCAAAATGACTGCTGTGGTAAAATAATTATTTTGAACATCATGGACAGACTGGGCCTGATTGATTGAGACAAAAGCTCTCAGCTTCCAACTACAGTTAAGTGACCATACTGACTTACCAGTTTCTGTACTGGGTGTGTCTTGTGGTGTCAAGTGTTCAGCACCAGGCCCTACAAGAGCGTTGTAACCACAAGTTACAAGAGCCAGTGCACCTGAAGCACCACTAACCATCACTAAAGGAGCAATAAAAGACTTTCATTGTCTTTCATTAGACTGCACCTAACTCTCCTCCATCCTGCAGACTGTGGAGTAAAGCAGGAGCTGAACATGCTAACCAGGCGAGAGTGCTGGTGTCAGGATTTCACTTCATCCCTGACAGGCTTAATGAAGCACACAGGGAGGGGACGGGGGACATTGACTGGCTGACAGGCAGAGCGGCCGCATGAAGCATAGAGAAGGGGAGAGAGAGAGATGGAGGGAGGACTGCTGATGAAGCAAGAGGGACTGAAGAGGGGCTTGGCAGCTCCAGCATGATCCCTGCCCCTGCCATGTCTGTCCGTCTCTATAATGTGTCAATGTGTCATTGTGCACTTTGGTGTTATGACACGAAATAATACTAGCAGTTTTGTACTTTACTGTGCTCAGGTAAGTTTAATCTTCAGATGACAATACATTTCCACAGCACCAGTTGCATCTGTAAAACAAGTTATGTCAAAATCTCCACACTGCTGCTCTGTGTTTCTCTTGTTAACAAAAATGCTGTTTTCATTCATTCATTTATTACAGTCGCTTCTACTTTGTCATTTTATTTTTAATCGCAATATAGCTACTGTCAATGAAACTCATGTCTTCCTGAAGATGTTTCACATTAAATGCTTACCAGTCAAGGGACGGATTGTCCCCTGTGAGTGACTGGGAAGCTTTTAATCTGAAACATCTGTGCAGGAAATGCTGAGATTCACTGACAGTAGCTTAGCAGTGATCGAAAGAGAAAACACATAAAAACCTGTCAGCGAATGGAAATAATTAGTGAGTGAAAACAGTATTTCTGTTGGAGGTGAGAAACCAGCAGTGAGTATGACATGACATTTACAACAGGTAAACATGGAGGAGGTTTTCGAGCATCAAAAGCAGCAAATTAAAACAGGCGGAGACCAGAAAACAGGGAGAAACCATACTAAAATGTGGATTCTAAAAACAGGAAATTAGAAATAAAGGCCTGTGTCTAATATAGGCATGTTTTGAATAATGTTTACGTTCTCTCTGCAGAAGTAAATAAAGACCCTGGACATGATTGCATGAATGCAATGTATGCATGTATACCTGGGAGATGTGGTTTATGGAGGACTCCATGCGTCGTAGTTGCGAGGCCTGGATGTCCAGCAGCTGAAGCACATTGTTAGCTAAGGCATTGATCTGGTAGGCCACACTGGCCAGAGACTGGGTGGTGTAGGCCTTGGTCTCCTCCAGGGCCTTCTTCTTGTCTTGAGCCTGGCAGAGAGGAGAAGAAAAGAACAGAGAGGAAGAGAAAACACACAAGTCAGAAAAATTAGTGGAATGATGTGTGGGTGGAAGAAATTGAGAAGCTGGCAGAGGGAAGTAAGGTATGACCTCCAAATACACTCAAGAGGAAATGTTGCCCTTTCATTGTTACTCCCCTATCAGTTAGGGAGCGTGAGGGCAGCTTTCTGCAGGGAATGGTATTTGACCGGACCACTCATTCTCGACCATTTTTAAACTGCAAAGCTCTGCTAAGATCTGAAGGGAAGTGAACAAGAGTTTATGATTCTCAGAGGGAATGACTTTGTGGCAAAGCAGCCTGGAATTGGACAACAATAACATCCAAATAACTCAGATGGACAACATGGGACAGGTGCATGGTGGGAGTCGAGCCCAGCGAGCAGGAATGCCAAGACATTTCATAGGATCCCAAATCTCCAACCGGCTGCGCAAACCATCTGTTTCTGGATGCCTTTAAATAGAAGGGACTGAATGGACATATTTATAGTTTGGAAACAAAACAGGGACAATGACACACAGAGAACCATTCCAACAGGGGACTGCCAGGAAACTGGAACTGGATTGAAATTAACAATTATTTTCCAATATAAATTTATAAATGTATTTTCCCTTTTCATTAATACATTCCTCCTTTAGTGTATAAAAAGGTCAACATTGACAAATGCCTCCCACGAACTGAAAATTAACTAGTCTGTTTTACCAAATGCCCCCAAAAGAACAAAGTTGCTCAAATGACACACATTTGAAATGAGCCGAAAAACGCAAATCTTTTTGTTATGACCTGCAAATGTTTGGTATTTTACTATACGTTGTCTTAAAAATAGGCAAATATTAAAATAGCCAATGATCAATTACTTTCAATCAACTAATAGGCTCATTGGCTAATCGCTTCAGCTCTAGTGGGCTCACATCCTACCTCAGACTTGGGTTATTCATGTTGTCTCATGGAGCAAGAAGTAGCTGTCCTTTAAATGAGTTGCAACACTGTTTTACAACCCTCAGAATTGTACAATAAAATGATCTTGGAGTTACATAGTAGCTATGGTGTTGGTTCAACACATTTAAAAACATTTAAAGACTGATACCATTGTCATATCTTTGCATCATGTATGAAGTTAGAAGTCAGAAAATAACAAGCGTAGCTTAGCATAAAAACTGAAAGTAGGGGCAAACAGCTAGCTTGGCTCGCTCCAAAGTTTAAAAGAATATGCCCACAAATCAGCACCTCTCAAGTTACTTACTTACTAACACATTGTAACTTTCTTATTTAATTCGTACACAAACAGAAATAATGTGGTTTTATGGGACATTTCGTACCAAACACGCTCCCCATTTCCCCGTTTCCTGGCTTTATGCTAATCTAAGCTAATGACCTCGTGGCTCTGGCTTCACACTTAACAGACAAATATGAGAGTGGTCTCAATCTCCCCATTTAACTCCTGGCAAGGAAGCAAATAAGAGTGTTACTGGGTTTGACCTGTTCTTGTATCTTAAGCTGGAGTCGCTCGAGTTTTTGGTGCCTGGCTTTAAAGCTTTAATCTAGAATCCCATAAATTCTGCATCAGTGCCACAAAGACATCAGCTACGATTTACCAGCTGTTACCAAACAACAATTTGAATGTGTGTGATGGTAGCAGGAGGCTAACAGCCTGCAATGTGACACCACTTTACAACAGGACCACCTGCTACCTTGCAAACCACCTGCAGCACCAATATCTGCTGCAAATGTCTGGCGGGACCTGCAGGTCGGCTCGACCCATGCAGATCTCTGAATACCAGTTTGTAAAACACAGTCAGGGCAGAAGAGGAAACACTGCCGGCTTACTCAGCACTATCACAGACACCAGAACAGGCCCTCATACCTGAGCTTGGAAAATGGTGACTTGTGTTGTACAGACTACTGAAAGACCTTTACGTTTTACTAGGGAGGGAAGAAGACAGCATGTGAACTGGCACGTAAAGAGAGGATAAAACTAATATAAATCTCTCTCTGTCTCTCTGAGCTGTTGTATTTCCCTTGAAGCTTACAAAAGTGTCAACTTTCCTTTTTGTTTAGCACCTGACTCAACCCTAACACTGCATCCCACATCATTACACTGAACACTAGGTCTGACACTGGAATACAATGAACCTCACGAGTCATGATTGAAACAGCCATGCTGACTCAGAGGGGTATCACGTAACCTGACGAGGGAGAAATATTAAGTAGATTCACAGGCTTCCCTCTTAACACCCCACACACCTCTTTGTAGCAAGGAAAATATATTTCTCTTTTACTCTGGAACAAAAGTCATACCGACACCGAATGGGCCGAACAAAAAATGTGTCAATATGGAACAAATGAACAAAGGAAGGAACAAATGAAGAAAGCAGTGTTCATTTTAAGATCGAGGATCTTTTAAAACCTAAATGTTAAGACCCGTCTGCACACCCACAGCAGCGAAGGCTCATCTATATCCCAAAAACAGCGCGATATTCTTATCCTCCAAAGAGTTGCTATTTTGGTATACAAAGGCCTTAAGAAAGGTGCTAACAAAGCTGAGTTTTGCTTTTTATGCCACCAATCATTCTGTAGGTGACACTTCTTTAAATGGCTCATTTCAAATATCTCATCTAAGAATAAAACTCTTCTTTTGTTTTTTTCTCCAGCATCACAGAGTAGATAGCATGCTTTGCCATGTATGGTGTTTTGTTCAATTTCCCTATTCCATAAATTGCATTTATAAATGCTATTCCCACAGGATTATGCAGATCTATGTTACATCAAGACAAGCAGGTATTATTTCTCATCTATGGCAACAATATGTGACTAAAGACATTTAAAGGATGGTGAGCCACTGGGAGCATTCACCTAAATTAAGAACCGTATTCAGAATACAGAAACATATTCCACTGCACACAGTCTGAGCAGCCTCCTTACTCTTAATTCCCTGTTGTGTTTGTCAAATGTGTTTATATGCAGGCAGGACTCGAGCTAATGTTTTTAATGCCCCTGAAGAAATCATTATTCAGGAGAAGCCGCATACATGCACCTTCATATTCCAGGTAATATTCTACATATTGCAGGAGAAAGCAAAAGCAAGTAATATGTGAATAAAATGGGATGCTATCAATTGGATCACTTGATTTTCTCCAAGTATAAAAAGCTGTGTGTGCTTATAATCAGATATTTTCCTGACACTTAAACCAGACAAATCATCTATGACTTAAATGGCTGTTCCAATCTCTTGGTTCATTGTGCATGAAAGTGTTCATCATTGTCTTTGTCTCGTTCAACTACACCTAAATAAATGGATGAAGCAACAGTGAAGGTAATAAAATAAAATTAATAGTTGAGATGATGCCAGCTATTTGCAAAAACACAACCTCAGTGCATCCTGGGATGTCAGTCATATGACATCATGTGACTCATACAATAAAAAACACACACGGTATAATTATCGATTTAACATGTTGGGTTACAAACAGAGGTAATATGATGCAAACATGTTGTGGAGAAATTCAGCACGCAATTTACCACCACACATATTTCTCTAATTGTCCAGAACAAAAAAGAAATGTCCTCAACATGTCAGGAATTTTTTTTCTTGATCAGCTGGTATGCGAGGGCCCCCATTAATCACACATCAAAAATCAGAAGCGGGCATGTCTGCTGCCACTCTGCTACACCTCACACGCACGGTTTTTCATTTCCTTTAGCTGTGGCTTATTTTACAAAATTTGCAGTCGGGTGTGCAGGAAGTATAAGTTTATAAACAAAACCACATCAACACACAAGGGTCAAGTTATAAACCTGGTGACACTAACAAGATGTAGTCCGCCAAAATCATCATATCCACACAAAACTCCCAAATTCTGAAATTTATAACATCCCCAAGTGAACATGTATCAATATATCAGCCATCTGGTGTCTACGCTGAAACAATGCAGTTTAAATTATTAAATTGCAGTTAAAACTGACCCTATAATACAATTTGGAAATAGCAACAATCTTTGAGCAAAATTATAAAATCTTTGCATAATTATAAGCGTGCATTCGGGCAGTGTAACCTACATTGCCTTTCTGATAACAAGCAGGGACGAGTGATCTGATGCGTTATAACGGCGTAACTGTGGGCTTTCTCAGCAGCGTGCGGGGAGCACAGCGAGGTTCCTGGCGTGTGCTGGTCTGTCAGCAGACGCTGCTGTTCACACACCAGACCATTCAACCTGGTGACGCTCGGGGACGCGGGCTCACACTCTCACCCAAATTTACCGAATACAATCTCGACTGTGGCAAAGTAAAAGGGTGATGAGGTTTATTGTGAGCAACTGTTCAGGCTAGAAATCCCCACAATTGCTTTAATATTTTATACACAATGGAGAATGGATCATTGAGGATTTTCTCTGAGGGAGAGTTTGCTGTTGGACGTGTCCAGGACTGAATTACATTTCATAGCGTAGTTTCAAAGGTGGAGATGTAACACGAGCTGTAATAATGACTCTCCTCAAAACAGTTACTTCCGGTGAGACAAATAAATTGAGAAGCAAAGTACTGTTCCTGCAGGTCCCCGGGTTTGTCCCCAGTTTGGGAACCACTTCTGCTGAGCGTTGATTCAGACTTTCCCTGACACTTGACTTAACATTCAAGTCTGCACATGCAAAATCAGGCGCGCGCACCAGTCATCAACCTGCACCGTGTATTTGATTACAAGCAAATGATCCATGGGTGTGTGCTCTGGGGCCATGTTTTCAGCGCTGTAGCAGGAACACATGACATCTGCATCACCGCACATCTGGATTCGTACATGACTTGTGTTTTCCCCTAAAAAGCCTTTAAGGACTTGGCCTACATAATGAGGTCCACTGACAACCTAACAGATGAGATGTGTGGGGCCGATGTTAATGGATAATAGGAAAGGGCTAAATGCCAAATGAGCTCGTTCCAACAGTCCTGGTGAGTCTCTTCTGGACGTGCTACAGTTACAGTGAGTGCATAGTGACTAAGCGTTTAATGGTGTTTCTCTCATCTCTCATCCTGGTCCTAGAACGGCCACAAAATATTACCAAGCACGTGCAGCTTTACTAATGTTAGCTTTTAAATGTTGCACCAGCAAAAATGGCTCTGTATAGACCCCCCCCCCCTCCCCTCCTGTATAACACTGCTGTGTAGCACAGACGTGTGACGCCTGTTCGGTGTAAGATGTGTGGGATTAAGGATAATTGACGTCAACGTCAAAATTCATGAAAAAAAAAACAAAAAAAAGGAGATTATATTCCGTCACAGGTAGCTTATCAGTGGACGCAGTCAGCGACAAACCACTTGCTCGCAACAACGACACACCCTCTGAAAGCCCCCCAGCAGCTTTCCACACGCCGAGTATCGCCTTTAAACGCGAGCAGGGTCTCCGGTGAACCCCATTCTCCGGGTCCGGCTGGTAACGCCGCCCGGCCACCGTGCCGAGGCTGAGAGAGAAGGCCACTCCGTGTAAACTGGCGGTTTGAGGCTCCCGTGTCGCCGCGACCAGCGTTTCCTGTCCCTGTGGTTTCACTCACTTCTACTACGGCACCGCAAACACGACGGAGATAACGCGACAAATTCACCGAGACGCAATGGCCGCTAGGAATCTCTTACCTGAACATAATTGTTTTCACAGTATTCCGCAACCCGGGACAGGTTCTGGTAGCTCTCCACGAGCGCTCGTTTTCCGGCAGGGATTTCCTCCTCTAATAGCATTTGTAGCTCTGCCATCTTACATCCCTTTGCATTTCTCTCCTCCCTGTCCTTTTTTTCTTAGCGAGGCGCGGCGGTGATGCTGTGCTGTGCTGCTGAGAGAGGGGCTCCCCCGCCTGGCATGCTGGGGCCGCTGGCCTCCGATTCACAGCAGCACAGCGACAAATGGCAGCGACGTGATAGAAACGGCGGCCGCTGATTGGCTGAGAGGCCGAGGGAGAAGCGCAGTAGGCCAATGACGTTTGACTGCGATGTCGCACGAACCCGCAGTCAAACGAGGCGTGTTAAAATAATACGAATGACAATTATTAGTATTTTAAAGACACGTTTATTTACATTTACAATTACTTTTGCATATGGTGTACCTGGCACAGTTCTTCCTCCATTTTTATTCGTTTCCCCCTGAAAACAAAACACAAAGAAAAATGCACACGACTAATGTGCCAGTTGAAAAATCAGAACATCATATCGAAGATCTCGCAGAAGACCAGATATCTGTTAGGATGAGGATACATTTTACACTATGGTAATTCTATCACTTTCAAAAAGATGCAGTAAATACAACAATACAATTTGGCAGCTACAGATTAGAAGTTAACCTACAGTGCATCACAGAAGCCTCGCGTGATGCTAAATGTGATAACAAAGACACTTTCAAAAGCATTATCAGGTTTTAAAGACATGGTATTGTCCCTGTATGGAATCACAACATTTTTCGTTAAAAACACTCTGCATGAGGCCTGCTCTCTTTTGCTTTAAGTAGAATAACCTCTCGACACTACATATCCCATGCGCCACCGCGGTTTAAACACCCAGTGAGAAGGGTATATGGGATTCGAAGGCGTCAGCGTCGAGCCTCGAGCCACCATTTGCGGAGGTTTTGCTCAATAAAAACTACATTTCCCGACAGATACAGTCAGCAGGTTTGGCTCATCCTTTGCCCGGAGTCTGCTGCATATTGCGGACAGACACCGGACAAATGAAATAGTTACCGCACCGGTGAATGTGAACTTTATGGTGAGTTTCTTAACAAATCAGCCACAGAGGGAATAATGTATGGTGACGAATAAAAAAAAACCTCGATAAGGGTTGATTAAATAGTCCGATTTTAGATTATAGATTAGATTATCCTACAGGCTTCCTCCTCCGGTAAGACAAGTGGCAACTGGCTGCAGTGAGGACCAAATTGTGTTCCAGTGTCCCTCGCTGAACACTTTCTGAGCTGCTTCGATTTTTCCATCAATTGCTTCATATTCCTGTTCCAAGACGCGAGGAGTCCTTCGTGTCATCCCTCAGCATGGCGCAGGAGGAGGACGAACACAGCCTGGAGGCGAAATTTGCGGCTGCAGTCAAAGTGATCCGGAGTTTGCCTGAAGAAGGTGATAACTTCTTCTATTCGACACTCCACTGGGCAGGATAATGAGTGAAAGCGATCGGACTTTAAGTGTTTAGCTATGTGCTTTTTATATAGTGTGAGGTCCGCGCCTGTTGGTGAGTAAACACTCTTAAGTGATTGACCTACATGCGGAGCATTTAACTGCTGTCACTCTCGGCTGACCCTTTCTATTGATAAGGCTGCTATAAGGTGAGAGCTGATTAACTCGACCAGCCTTTGCTCAAGTCTAATAACAGCTCATGCAGCTCAGCATAATATACCATGCTTTTATTACATTTTCAGGTTGCCCCAACACATGTATGGTTTCCCTTTACAATGTGCTTCCTTAATGTCTCAGGTGCTTTCCAGCCGTCTGATGACATGATGCTGATGCTCTACAGTTACTACAAGCAGGCCACCCTGGGGCCCTGCAAGATACCCAGACCAAACGGCTTCTGGGACACTCGTGGCAAAGCTAAATGGTAAGTACTTGTAGCATATGCTCTTGTAATGCACAAGTAATTGGTATATTCCTCGTCTAAATTCGGAGTAAAGTCTAGTGGCCACACAGGAGACAGAGCAGGTGCAGGTGAATAGATGGGATGCATAACATATCAAGGTCTCTTCTCCTGTGCATTGTGAGCCTACAGGTCAAAGGGACAGTCACTTCACATGCCCACTCTGCTATTGTTCCAAATCCATGACTCATTGTAATCATATCCCAAATATTACTGCACAGTTACAGAATATACTGAGATCTCTGCACCACTTAACAACCACTGCGACTGTACATTTGCAGTTACTCAATGCTCACTTTCTTCTCAGTGATCGAGTGTTGAACCAAGACTTTGTGTTGCCAGGGATTCATGGAGCTCTTTAGGAAATATGACAAAGGAGGAAGCCATGAAGAATTATGTTGAAGACATCCAGCTGGTAAGTCCTTTCAAGAAACACTAAAGCCCGAATAGAAGTAGCATGCATGGTTATAAACAGTTAGTAGACTTGGAGCACACCTCTCTCCACATTAATCTTTTGGCATGGTAAGAAAAGTGTGTGCGCCTAACACATACAGTAAATACAGTATATATATTATATTATAATACACAGCATATTTATGGAATTTTCCTATTACAAATAGTCTGATAGCCTAGTGATGTACCACCAGCTGCAACTGTAGTTTATGTTTATGGATAATTAGAAAATGTTAGCATACTAAGGGGCTAAGACAAGACAGCTAACATGATAAACATGATACCTGCTAAACATCAACTCAGCCTTGCAGCGCTGCTAGCATGGCTTGAGACTTGTTCATGAAATCTGAAACTATAGTGTTTTGAAGCTACCTTAATTAAAAGCTCCATCAGATAAATCAGCCATGGCTATATATAATTACATCTAATTAACATGTTTTGTGGTCACTTGTGGAGAGTCTTACCACACCTATTTATACAAAAATATGTGTTTTATTCTGGCAATTTCAAATTATACATATTCTCCCAGTCCCCTTCTCAACATAAACTTTGTTATTCAGATTTTGGAGACCATCCCAATCTCAGATGAAGTGTCTGACCTGGTGCAGAAGCTTGGGAACTTCTACACAGAGATAGATGGGGGAGGAGTAGAAGCAGAAGAAAATGAGGTGGACAAGAGGCCCTTCACCAGGCCTTTTGCACAACATGCAGGTAATGTACATGAGCAGCGATGCCATAATAACTCCACACTGGAAAGCACGTCAAAGGAAAAAAAGAGAACACTTCAGTGAGGGCTCTGCTGCTCTAATGGGATGCAATACTGCTGTCTTTGTTAGTCACACAGATGACATTTTTTTCAAATACTGAGCCTGTCTCACATGTGTTTTTATCACTAGATGAGCTGGTCAAAGCATTTAAGAAACCAACATTGGAAGGCAAGTCTTCAGTGTTCTTACTGTAGCTGTAGAGTTGATAGATTAGTCCCACAGTGTATAAGTTTCTTTCAACCTAATCAAGGTCCTTTTGTTGCAATTTCATTTGACTGACAAAAAATAAGTGTACATTGTCATTGGCTTACACTGCAGGAACTGTTAGAAATTAGATTGTTGGATAGATGAAAGTTTCTTGTGCAATCTGTCATGCATGTGCTGTAGTTAGTCAGTGTGTTGGTTGTTGGCATACGTCATTGTTTGCACTTTGTGGTATAAATGTAGTGCGTCGAAGCTGTGAACCACAAAACGTTCTGTCAACCAACTTTGTGTATGTATTTGCTTTGTGTAGATTTACGCTGTGCAACACATGCTTTGATAAAGAGTTAATCAAGAGTGTTTCCCTCACTGTTCAGGCTATGGGGATCTGTGGGATGATATACAAAACCTCCAAGAAAATGACAAAGAGAGCAGTGTTCATGGCATAAGTGTCAGTAGCGAGGAGGCAGAGGGAAGCAAAGAAAGTAGTGAAATCGAGAGAAAAGAGGAGAGTAGTGATTGGAAGAACAGTGAGGAGGAGGAGAATGAGCACGAAGAAGACAATACAGACGATGAAGAAAAGGAGGAGGATAAAGGTACCACCGTTAGTTGTAGTAGTCAGCTGTTTTGTTGTGTTGTAGAGGTTATACACTAAGGCAACAGAGTTTTTTTGATGTGATTTAAATTGTTAGGATGGCAATATTCTATTTTTTGTTGATGTCAACAAATCTCATGAAAAGGCAAAAGCAATGCCTGATATTCGTTTTTTGCCATAGAGCTCCACTTAGTCATCCAAACATCTGTGAATCACACTGTTGCTCTGGGTGACATGTTTCTTCATTACCATGAACATGGACGGTGTAGTTTTATATGAAGTCAGTCTCCCACATAAATTGTCCTGCTGCCAGAAATGCTCACTATTGTACTAAATGTGTGTCAATCCGCAGCTGAAAATATTCCGTAACAAATATATGATTTACTCCCGTGTGAGTAACTTTTGGTAAAAGCTACAGTGCCCAGGTGTTCAGCCTTTTTAAAAAACTGTATCTATATATTTGTGACCTTTTTGTGTATGGACTACTTTCTTTTGATTTTTATAAATTTTTGCAAATCTATTAGTTTAAAATGGAATTAAAGCTTTTTGTGTATTTGTGCTGTGTTCTTCAGTTCATCATTAACTTAACTAACTAAACTCCAGCCAGCACACATTTATTTTTTCTCTAAGATTAAATCTTTCACTGTGATATAACACCCATGAGTTAATTTTAAGGGTGCAAGGCATACATGATTTCATGAAAAAAGAGCGGCACTTTTTTCTAATGCTTTGTCATTCTCTTTCGCTCTCTCTCTCTCACTGTCTTTTCTATTGTCTCAGACTGGAGACCAGACCCGAGGCTGCTGATGGTGGAGGACAAGAGGTGGAGGTCTGACACCAGGGGGTCCAGCAGCAGCATGGAGCCCAGCATGTCTTCCTTCACTAACGGGACACACAGCTCCCTCAACAGCGAAGTGGAGGAGGAAGAACTGGCCTGCTCCGTAGAGCCCAGTGTGCAGTATAACTCCTATATGCACTTTAATGGATGCCTGAGTGGTGAGATTCCACATTAATGTAATTAAATTAAAGGTGTATATATGATTGTATAACACTATATATAAAAAAGCACAAGGTTTGACCATGCATAACTCAAAATATTTCAAGATAACAATTACTATTCCAGATTTCTTTTGTGTAAAACCTAAAAGAGTAACAATAATAAGTGCAAAAAGAATGCAAAGTAATCAGCAAATAGAAAAAACTACCAAAATCCTGTAAGTCATACTGTATAGTACTGTACAATCCTTAAGGTAAAGCATAAGCTGTCACTTACCAACAGTCTCTATAGCCTACTTAAGCCTCCAATAACCGATGTTTGTGGCCATTTGGGGGCAGCTGAAAGAAGCTGTGAACACCATATGGACATATTATCACCTTCTAAGTTCATATGGAAAACTTGCTTCCAAAAATTGGCCTTTTTACACATCCAGCACTAAGCAACATTAGCGTGTATGTGTCTAGTGAATGTAAGTTCAGAATTCACTCCCCTTTTAGCTCTGTTTTGGTCTCCACCTTTGTTTTGCACCATTCAGATCATTACAATGCTGTTCCTGAGAAGAACCGCCGATCCACCGACTCAGATAATGAGGAATTCTGTGACTCAATGGATCATCTGGCCATGGAAGAGGTTTGGTGGCCCTCCTCCAAAGTGTGCACCACATTGAACGATTTGTGTTTTTTAGGAAATGTGCTTATTCGCTTTCTTTTCCGAGAGCTAGATGAGGAGATTGAATGTCTGTTCAGTAAATATGTAGCCAGAGCCAGGAGACAGTTAGCTTAGCTTAGAATAAAGACTGCAAGCAGAGGGAAAGAGCTGTCAACCAGCACCTCTAAAGCTCATTATACAACAAGACTCTAGGAAATCTTCGTGCCCGGCCAAGAAATAGTCCAAGAAATAGGCTAGCTGTTTCCATCTGGTCCCAGTCTTTATGCTAAGCTAAGCAAACTCCAGACTGTAGCTTCATATTTAATGGACAGATTTTAGTCTGTTTTCATATGTAACCCTAGGCATGAAAGCAAATAGGTGTATTTCCAAAAACTATTCCTTCAATCTTGTCAACATTATAGAAAGAAAGTCATAAAGAGTTGCAAAGTAAAACACAAGTTGAACATGTTCTGACCAAATTATGGCTACTCAAACTCTTCTTTTCCCACCAAGGGACTGTCTACATTACAAATTCTGTCACCTGGACCAGGAACAGCCTCATTGAGGCAAAAGGATCTTTGGTTTGAGAGCAACACTACCCAGAATGGAGGAGAGGATCAAGTACTCATGGGAGATTCTTACCTTAGAGAAGGGATTAGTACAAGCCAACACAACAGCTCCTTGTCAAGAAGAGGGAGAGGTGAGACTATAGTAGCCGAAGTTGATTTATACTGACACTGTATCCCTAATTTATACCTTTCTCCTGAGATGTGCACTTAGTTCCTCCTCCTAAGCATTTAAAGGCAACAGATACCCTAAAACATAGTATTGACATTTGGACTCCCATTTCAGGCTCTCAGTCGTCAAGGGCAACCTGCAGCTCTCAGCAGTGTGCCAGTGTAGATGCTGCCTGCTGTTGTACGTCACAGAGCAGACATCCTGTCATCCCTGCCCGGGGAAATGTCAATGAGCAAATAGCCACAGCTCTGCTGAGACTGCAGCATGACATGGCCACTGTGTTGCACAGGCTGAACGCTCTGGAGGCGCTCACTCTGTCACAGGTGAAACACTAGAGGTGTTAGCCACATTATGTGTGCTATGGTGAACGAGACATTGCATCACACAAACACAAGCTGTTGACTCCCCCTCAACTTATTTAGGCACCTGTGTACTGAAATGCAACATTATTGACAACAGTCTCCATGATAATTTATTATATATTTATTGATAAATTTCTTTACTTTCTTGTTACGTTTTTTTCAGACAAGATCATCTTCGCCAAGGCAGGAGGACTTCCTTTCTGTAGCACAAAAGGTCCTTATGAGTATTTGATTTTTTTATTTAAAATTGACATTAGTTTTTTGTTTTGGGATTTTATGGCCAAGTAGTATCCAATTAGGAAACAGTCGCTTTAATGCAAGTTTCTGTTTTTATAGTTCCTGAGACTCTCCTGGTGGCCTTTTGACTTATGTCCACTCACAGTGGTGTTGACTGTGCTCTGGCCTCTGGTTGCCCATTGGGTTGTCCAGGTTTATGTACAACGAAAGAGAAGGTGAACAAAATACTCATGAAAAATATCTTTGGTCTATTGTCACTTTTTAAAAAATGTATACCTCTACTACAGACTACTTAAACTCTGTTTCACCTTTTCTCTACAGGAAAATCCCCTGAATTGTCTGACTACTGAAGAACATGAGCCTAGGATGAAATTGGTGCACGTTTGTTGCTTTGTGGCTTTTTCAAGCCGCCACCACAGATGAAGTATAATGAGGCAACCAGTAGCAATGGGAAGGCCACCTTAGATAAATTAATGGTCAGAAAGGTGTTTAAAGGGAGCCTCTGCAGCATTTTGACTTCATGGATACATTTTAGGTGTTTGAGAGAGGAAAGATGTATGCATTATAAATGCTGGCACATTTTCTTTGTTACAGTCATCTTAGCATTAGGTGGTGATCTTATTTATGACATGTCTCACGTATCATAGGAAGTCAGTGTAAACATAATTCACATAACTTACTTTTACCTGAAATAAATCTATGATCATACAGTAGCTATGGACCTTAAGCAATGAGAGTTGTAATTGACAGTTATTTAATTTATTGTACATTTCATTGTTTGTTTAGGTTTCTTTTAACGTTTTTGTCAAACATTTTTTCCCTTATAACTAAGGACATCAGCCTTTTATATCTATTGTCTGAAATATATAAATATTTTAGAGGCATTTCTTTCTAGACCAAATAGACATGGTGACAAATATGGTTATTCGTGTGTAAAAGTGTATATTTGTTGTATAGCTTCAGCGCAATAGAATCAAAGATTGTACTTTTGCAAAGACTGAGAAACAGAGTTAGGACGATCTATATATTTATTATTGTGTCTTGTCAGCTGTATAGTGAAAATAAAGAAGAATAGGCTACTAGGTTTAAGTAAGGGTGCAAGTAAGTAGCTTTCAAGTATACGAAGCAATTTTTGACATGCAATAAACACATTCTCTGGACAAACACATTTATTGAAGTGGCTCAAATATTTTAATTCCCAACGTCTAGATTAAAAACTGTAACTGCTTTTGAAAAGGTAATGTTACCTGTCTGCTATCTTTGTTATTTCTGCTTATTAGCGGGAGAAACCATGAGTGGAAAAATGCAAGTGATAAGTATGTAGAGACATCTATCACATTGAAAACTACTGTAACTCAGTACAAGACTATTATTAAATGCTTACATTAACTGAAGCTCGATAAACGGAACGTAAGATAGGCCAGGGATACGACATTTGTTACAACACGTTTGAGGTCATATCCGGTTTATTTTCGGCTGTCAGACTTCCGCTAACTTGCTATGCATGCTACAGAGAGATAAAGTGAAAGTAATACGGACCTTTAACTCACAGGGACAACTTGCGTAGCTAAACGGCCGTTTTGTATCAGTGAGAGTTAAAAATGTTTTCTTTGACCGTCCAACCACAGGTACGTTAAGAAAAGCAAGAAGCGTTAGGCCAAGCTAACATTAGCATTGTTGTTGTTTTGGTAGTCACCCCGTTCAGCTGAGCCTGCTAGCAAGCTAAGTTAACCTTAGCTTGTTCTCGTTCTGAGCCAGTCGACCTTTCGTTATTTGTTGATGATATTAAAGAAACTCACATTTATGTCATTGGAAATTGTGTCTGTTTACTCATAATTAAACAGAAATAAAGACTGTGCGGGGGTTAAATACTGTTTTGTTGCGCGCTCAGTGTGCCCTTAGCTGCCAGATGGGAAACTGCGTCAATGAGCGACGTGTTTTGAGTAGCCCAATAAATTAGCAGTTTAATCAACGTTTCTCCTGACAACTGACCCTCACCTTTATGTGACTACTTTTTTAAAAATTCAGAACCAGTTAGATTATAAGCTTGATTTGGATCATGCTGACTTTGTAACACCAGCCAGCTGATGTACTTTACCTGTGACTACCAGTCTATGTCAGCTGCCTTTTGACCATCTAACAAATGTGGTTTGTGATGATAATTATGCACACAGTATATGATAGTCGTGATTTATTAATGATCAAAACATGTCATTCACTTATACTTTGTTTACATGTGATCACAGGTGACTCTACCTCTTAGCCACCTCATCAACGTCCTCCACTCTATCAAGAGCTCAGTGGGAAGCAGCAGTGCCACCTACAAATCAAGACAACACAAGGAGCATGCCTTAGACTCAGAACTACACTGCACAGAGGTATACATTAGTAGGACATGATATATAGTAAAAAAACCATATGATGCCACACTTAGGTCATTTTCCCATGCCCTGTTACACTTGTTTAACAAAAACCTGTTTCAGGATAACTGTGAGGAATATAAATCAAATCTCACACACAACACAGTATAATGTATGCGTGTTTGCAGCCCACGTGGAACCTGCGTGAGCTTGGCTTATCGGACCTGGGAGCACTGCAGCTGGACGAGCTGGTGAACTGGGTGTTACCACGCTTGAGTCCGCAGGAGGCGCCACATACATTGCCTGGGCAGACCCCCTGGAGGACCTCACATCTTTCTGCACACTCCTTTTTCTACAATAAGCACGGTGAGAATGCACATCTTCACTATAAATAGTAGATGGTATCAGTGACCTCTGGATTATTCTTAATGACTCAACACAGTTGTGGCTTCTGACTTCTCTTAAAATTACTAGAAGATTATTAGAATCTCAGAACCCTCTCATCTCCTCATCACCTCATCACCATTCATGAATGAATACGCCATGCATCGAGTTTCTGATGCATATCATCTTTTTGATTAGCTTAGCTACTAGGCAACTAGGGCCCCTGCCACCACGTTTTCCCAAAAGGTATCTCAGTGTTAACAGTTGTACCCTGGCCTCTGTTCCCAGGCTTCTCATGTGGTGTAAAGCCCATGTTGGCCCCAGTTTTTTCCAAACGGCACCTTTCACCTCTTCAGTCTGTCTGCACAGAGCTACATCACCGGCCAGGTAACTATGGATTAGAATTGTTATGAGTAAATGACTTGAGTTGGTTTGGCGGTTATCTGAAAACAAAGACTAACATTACTGGGAGAATGACAATACGGTTTCCTATTATCACATGTATGTCATAAATGTACCTGTAACACTGTATATATTTACGCTAATCTAGTAAAGTTATATGCTTTGGGAACATGGTTATGATTTTAATCTGCTTAAATGTCATATGCTTATGGTATCTTTCAAGTGTGGGTCCAGAGCAGAGGTTTTAAAACCTTAAAGAGCAAAACCAGACGACTGCAATCAGCCTCTGACCGCCCCCTGGAATCTGAAGGGTTCACACCATCTTTTATGAAGGTAAGCAACCAGAGAATTTGTGGATCCTTTGCACACTTAATGTAATATATAAAATAAGCATATTAAAGATACAGTTTTAAACTATTTACCAGTAATTGTAGCCTTACCAACAACAACATTTTCACCTGACCAGGGTATTGCTTTTTTGGTGAAAAATGCATGGCTGAGATGTCAAATATTGTCTTGTGTAGAAATCACTGCAGGTTTTTTCTTTGCTGTTTAGTCGAATAAAGACGGGGATGGACCTGTCTTCTGCATACAAGATAAATGGAGGAAAACTTGGCAACTGGTGTTCAGCCTATAATACTAAAATAGATAGTATGTATTTTTTCTTATGTAGTAAGGTAATGTTTTCAGTTATGCAGCTATATTAGCTCAGTTATTGACAGTAGCTGCCTCTGCAGTTGCCTGACAACACAAAAGGGGCCTCCAGCTGTTCTGCCCAGACAGAAATCTAAAAATAAAGGGATAGCAGGTGCACCATATGTGTTTAGGACTAAAAAGTGTGTCTAGCAGTGTGATCGTCTTGAGAGATAAAGTGTCATAAAAGTGAAGGAGCACTTCCGACCGCTCTTACCTTGTAATGCAGGGCTTCCTGTCGCGTGACAAGGGGATTGAAGTTGAAAGTCTTGACAGCCTGTTGAAGAACAAGAACATACCTGATGGACAGCAGGATGCGTTCAAGAGGGGCTTTGCTGAGGGGTTCCTGAAAGCCCAAGCTTTGACACAACGCACACAGGGCAAGTTTTAACACTAATACACTGTAATTGAATCACACAGATATTATTGCATTATTAAACATTACAAACTGTATTGATGTATAGTTTTTCTGCTCCAACTTTTCAGAGTCTCTCAGGAGGACCCGTCTAATCCTGCTGGTGCTGCTCCTCGTTGGGCTCTATGGTATCTCCAAGACCCCCTTCATATCGGGTAAAGGCTCCTTTTCTACTCTAAAGCTGCTTTTTAATTTCATGTCATACACCAATATGTTAATATATTAATGTTAATAATAAAGCTCAGGATTTGCCTGCTAAACTAATGTCTGCGTACTGAACATGTGCTAACCCTTAAAAGAAAATATCTAAACTTCATATGATGGAACCATTTCCTGCTCTTTGCAGACAACAGTAACTATGTATTGAAGCACTAATATAGTATGCAGAGGCAGCGTGTTTGTGTGAGTTCATTAATCATGGCATGCAGTGTGATTTCGAACTTTAATCTAACCATTTTGGACAGTGCGGTTCCGAACCACATCAGGCCTGGATTCGGCAGTGGACCCTGTCCAGATGAAAAATGTGACATTTGAGCACGTCAAAGGAGTCGAAGAAGCTAAGAATGAGCTGCAGGAAGTGGTGGAGTTCCTGAAAAACCCACAGAAGTTCACGGTGTTGGGAGGAAAGCTGCCAAAAGGTAGGGCTTCCTGATATTAATAAATTCTGCAATTGCCAGTCTTTAAAGGTCATTGTCGATGACGTTTCAGCTGATGGGGTGATTGCACAATTCCATTCAGTGCTTTTCCCTGCCTCTCTCTACTCTAGGTGTTTTACTGGTTGGCCCTCCAGGGACTGGAAAGACTCTGATGGCCAGAGCAGTGGCAGGAGAGGCAGATGTGCCATTCTACTATGCCTCAGGGTCCGAGTTTGACGAGATGTTTGTTGGAGTGGGAGCCAGCCGCATCAGGAACCTTTTCAGTGGGTTGTATTTTTATTTTTTTGGTTTCCCTTTTCCTTCCTTAGAATCCGCTTGTGTGTGAAAAGTTGACTCCTAACAATCAGAAAAATTGTGTAATTGTTGGGCTGAATATTGTGGTATATGTTATTTTTACATTTGTCGTAACTGCTTTCTTCTAGGGGAGGCTAAATCCAATGCTCCCTGTGTGATCTTCATTGATGAACTGGACAGTGTGGGTGGGAAAAGGATTGAGTCTCCCATGCACCCTTACTCGAGACAGACTATAAACCAGCTACTTGCTGAGATGGATGGGTAATCTTTAAAATTATCTGTTCCATTTCATTTTAATTCAGATTAAAGCAAACTGATAATTTTTCTGGTAATATGGAGGGTTTGCAATGTGTGTGTGTGTGAAACCATCCATGGAAAAAAATGTTTGTTTTTTGGTTAGTCTGTAAATTAAATCAAAGTACTTTATCACAGTGATGCAAAGATCTACACCATGTTGTAAATCAGTTTTTAAACATTTGCATATACAACTGCAGATTGCTGCCATGTGATATTATTTTGTAGGTTCAAACCAAATGAAGGTGTGATCATCATTGGAGCAACCAACTTCCCAGAGGCTTTGGATAAGTATGTTTACCTCTGTGTCTCTTGTCTAGCCAGTGGAAATGTCAAGAGGTTATAATGCACATTCACAAATGTCACAGCTTTTCTCGTCAATAACAAAACACCGGACTGCAATTCAGAGGCTGTTTTTTCATGCAGTGACACAGATTTCTGTTTTATTAGTATTTATCAACCAACCAACCAACCAAACGATCTTCTCTTTTTAGTGCCCTGATCCGCCCGGGACGTTTCGACATGCAGGTGACTGTCCCCAAACCAGACGTGAAAGGACGCACAGAGATACTCAACTGGTATCTAAAGAAGATTAAAGTGGATCCAGGTGTGAGATCAGCATCTGCTAATCCTGAATTTGGCCACAATATTTGTTCTCAAATGTATTATTATGGTTTACAACCCACAAACGTTTGTATGTCTTGGTTTGATGGTCCTGACATGCTGAACACACACGGGCACTGCACAGAGAACAGTGTACTTTACTTTAACAGTAGCCCAGTCTGAGACCTAGACTGACTGTTTATCTGTTTATCCGTGACATCCTTGTTGATGTTGCGCGTTATCTCTGCAGCTATTGAGGCCAACATTATTGCCAGGGGCACAGTGGGCTTCTCTGGCGCTGACCTGGAAAATCTGGTCAACCAGGCTGCCCTGAAGGCAGCAGTTGATGGCAAAGACATGGTCACCCTGAAGGAGCTGGAGTTTGCTAAAGACAAAATCCTCATGGGTGAGTAATGAGCTTTGCTAGTTTGTAGAGACCACTTGCTTGTTTCCCTGCAGTTGTAATAATGTTTAATCTTTCTTCTAATCCTTATCCTGATTTGTTTTCATGTAGCATGGCAAAACTCTCTTTAAGTCCACCTCTTTCTTAATGAGATAATTTCATTCGTTCCCTCTACCCTTTTCTTCAAGGCCCTGAGAGGAGGAGTGCGGAAATAGACAAGAAGAACAAGCTCATCACAGCATACCATGAATCAGGCCATGCGATTGTAGCTTACTACACCAAAGATGCCATGCCGATCAACAAAGCTACTATCATGCCCAGAGGCCCCAGTCTGGGGCATGTAAGCAAACCTAGGGCTTGTGAACTAAATGGTTAAACTCTGTATATTTGAAATCCAGGTCTGGTGCAAACTTTGGCCATCACTTTGAACTTTGTACTTCTTCTCATCCTTGTTGTCTTGTCAGGTGTCCATGCTGCCAGAGAATGATCGCTGGAGTGAGACTCGCTCTCAGCTACTGGCCCAGATGGATGTCAGTATGGGTGGCCGTGTAGCAGAGGAGATTATATTTGGCCATGAGTACATCACAACTGGTAAGAAAGAGTTCCCAAAAAGGCCAGTAAATCAAAACAAAAATGTCTTGATTACCTATGAGGAAAGGTGGTTGGCGGGCTGGAATTTATAATAATAATTTATAAGGGCAACGTATGTTCTTGTTCTTCTTCTAGTTTTACGGCAGTTGACATCCAGCTTATTGGTGCATTACTGCCACCTCTTGAGTTTTCTCAACAACATATGTTGTTTATCCTTCTCCAGGTGCCTCAAGTGACTTTGACAGTGCCACAAAGATCGCAAAGTTGATGGTGACCAGATTTGGAATGTGTGAAAAGGTAGGCAAACTTGAAAGGAACGGAAAGCTGTTCATAGTATTTGTTATGCACGTGCATTGCAGTCTACAGTTTAGCTATCATTTTATGTACATTTATGTATTTGTTTCCCCTTTCTGTCTCCCAGTTAGGTGTGATGACCTATACTGACATGACAATGCAGAGCCCAGAGACACAGGCAGCTGTGGAGCATGAAGTCAGGGTGTTATTGAAGGTCCGTGTGGTCATTTTGAGGACAGCTGATCAAATAAACCAAAAAAAAAAGCGTTTCTTACCATCTTTTCTTTTGCTGTCTCCAGGACTCTTACGAGCGAGCCAAAGCTCTATTGAAGTCTCACACCAAAGAGCACAAAAACCTGGCAGATGCTCTGCTAATGTACGAGACACTGGATGCCAAAGAGATCCAGCAGGTCCTGGAGGGCAAGACTCTGGAGACCAGATGAAACTGGCGAGGGCCGCATCAATCAGGGAGGTAGTGACGGGTAAGGGGTCCGATTTTTAGGAGCTCAGGGGATGGACTCAGTGAATCAGAGGAGTAAGAAATCATGGTCTGCAGAGCTCATGCAGGACTATGTCACATCTTCATGCTGTCACCTTCATGTAATCTCATTAATATTCCCAGATAAGTAGTTTTGTCAAACAGAAACATAAACATGATTTTCCTGTGTTCAGAGATAAGCAGGTGTGTGTCGCAGAGGTTCATTGGTCCATTGTATGCGATGGATATTGAAAAGTTAAATCCCAAATGGTAAAGCTGTTGTTCGGGTCACTTTTTCAGTTGGTGGGTGGAAATTATACATGAATGTTAAAAACAGCATCTGGATACGATTCCTTTTGGAATATTAATGGTTAAAAAAAGAATTCAGCCAGGTCTATGTGGATTCTGTCCTGAGCAATATGTATCTAACCCAAAGAGCCACTGTGTATCCATGGCGACTAGATCTAAATCTGAACTCCTATTGTCTTCCAGTGTTTTGTTCATAATTGTTATTTGTCTAGTATATCTTCAAGGTCAGGCTATACGCTCAAGTTTAACTCTTGTGTTTCTCAAATTGGCGCGTTGCTGTCATTATGGGGTCTTTCCATCTGATTCTTTGGGTCTGGGATGGAAGGAAGATCATGCATATACATTCTGCTATGCTGCTGCACCCCTCTGCATATGTCCCTGTTACTTATATTTAAAGGTGGCTTTTTGGGGAGTGCACTGTAACCTTTCCTTTAAATTAGGAAGTGTGTAATGTGTCAGCACTTTGGGTAAGTGTACAAATTGGAAGCGTGTACTTTATTTCAGTTATGATGCGTGTACAGATGACTCAAACTGCTGCTCAGGCTCAAAAAGCATGCAACAAATACAAGCTGTGTTTTATGTAGTGATAGACTATTGGAATCTTTAAAATTGCAATGTTGGGCTAAGTTATTTAAATAGTCAAGAGTTGGGATTCTGAAAGGCCTCTTTGTAACTGCAAATGAGTGGATTAAAGACTCTTAATCTTTAGATTATTAAGACGAACAACAAAGCCGTTCCAAATATGACATTTCTTCAACACAGATTGTGGGCAAAAATATGCAATTATGGCTCTATTAAACTGTTAAATGTCTCAATTTACAGTTTAATATTTACAGCAGCAATGATAAATATGATATCCATATTTTAGCACTTTGGAACATTGATTTAATTGAAGGTATAGCTCTTGTCAAGATTACCACCAACATATGTTCATTTAATTTTTTTGCTGTTCTTTGCTTCAACGTGACACAATTTCTTCTGTTTATTGGCTTTTTATCCACATTTAGCTGTATATATGACTGGGATGTAATTGGAACTTTGTATATAGATGTACAGTAATGCTTTTATGCTGTGAACACATTGAATGGCTCTCTGCTGTGGACTGATCTTTCAACAATGTGATGGCAGTGGTAAATGAATGTTTGTGCAGCTGAAATAAATATAAAGAAGCCCATATAAAAACTTGTGATTTTTGGTGTGTGTATTTTTTTTGTATGACACTGACATACACAGAAAATACAACTGTTATTTATTTTCTGCCACGAGAGTGCCCTCATGAGTTGTGAATTTTTGCTTCCAACTGATGATTTCAGTGGTTTTTGTTGATTTTGATTGGAGAATCTGTGTAGGTGGGCACTAAAATTAATTCATACCACAACTCCAGCAGCCTAGCAGTTACCTAGGTGGGCATTGTTAGCTGTTGGTTTTTGCTGTTAGTCCCATCTATGATTTGAGCACTCTGTACATTGCACCATGATTTTTATATATATATGTATGTGTGTATATATATATATATATATATTTTATTTTTTTTATATTTATATGTATATATTTTTATATATATATATATAATTAGAGAGCGAGACAGGCTTGTTATATATAGAGCCTATTATTGTTTAGTATTTTCACTTCATTGTTAGACTATATCGGAACAGATTTATAAAAAAACACGGGATATCCATAATGATAACTAGACACATAAGAAACACAATTGCAGAATGCAGTCCTGATTGGCTGGACATGTTAATTGGTTTTGACCCTATCAGTGTCCTGATTGGTGGAAAACGCTTGCAAGAAGCAGGAAGAAAAGCCTTTGGAATCATTTGCCAGACACGCAAAAATGTCTCAAAGAGCCTAAAGAGGAAAGTTGACGTAGGAAACCGCAGCATTAATGAAGAATGGACTGATAAGCTTGCATTCATCATGCCAGTTTTCAGTAAAGCTACACCTGTATTCCTCGTTTGCAGTGAAATGATCACTGTTGGAAAAGAATACAATCTTGCCGCCATTACACAAGACTTGCACCTTTCAAAGAGTCTGAGCCTGAGCAGTCAGACGCCCATTGCAGACAAATTGCCACCTTGAAGGCTCGATATTCCTGAACGTACATCTATTTAGGTTATGGTTATGCGTAGCAGAGTTGGTGTTAGTGATACAGTTACGTTAAGGCAAGGAGAAACAGATGTCCACACCCCAACAGAGGCTAGTTTCATCAGTTTTTGAAAAATGGAAAATTGCACAATAGCTTCAGGATAATTTTAGTTTATTGTTTGAAGTGGAGGTCACATGACTGCTGGATTGGGGACCACAGGAGCGCTAAATGGGCAGCTGACACCGGTGCATTGAGTGTCCTGAGTTCATTCACTGTTTGCACTGTGGGTGGGCTGGTTCTCTTTGTCCATTGTTCCTGATTAAACCACTCAACTACACCTAACCCTGACTCAAGAAAAGAGAATAAATGCTTTCAAATGGAACCTGCTGATTGCTTCTCCTTCTCTGCTCATACCAATTAAATCAAGTCCAGTACATTATGCCAAAACAATCATATTTCTTTACACAAAAAGCATGAAGAATTCAAATTTCAGTCTGAATGCACAAAGTGGACAATCCCATTTTAACACCACTTCCCATAGGCCCCAAACATGATCATAAACACTGGAATAAACACCAAGCCGTGGAGCAGACCAAATGTAATCACGAGAAACACAATCTTGAAGAATGTCCTAAAGATGTAACTCCCAGACATGGACAGCACCACCACTCCCAAAATAGTGGATAATGCTCCTTGCAATATGGGATAGCCTGAATGGACCAAGGCATCCATAGCTTTCTCATTGACGTCACTCTTGGGGCTGGAGACAAAAGAGTAAGAAATATGAGCTGAGAAATCAACAGAAAAACCAATGCACATTACCAGGTTGATCATGGAAATGGAGTCCAGGTTTACGCCCCACAGTGCCATGAACCCTGTCACGCCAATGATGACTGAACAAACTGCAAAAGCCACCCACATGGAACAAAGTGGATTGGGTATCAGGATGAGTGAGACGACTAGCATCACAGCCGCAGCCACCAGGATGGTTTGAATAGTGTTGTCCATAATGACAGTATACTGGTCAAAGTAGATGAAAGCAGGGTGGTACACCAGGAGCTCTACTGGACATTCCTGTGCTGTTTCTCTGAGTCCAGTCAACATGTCCTTCATTGTGGTTTTTTTGAGTGTCTGAATGAAAAAGCGAGTGGCCTGAATCTCATTCTCTGCCGTCAAGTTGATGTCTTGTTTGAACATGGAGTTGAGTTCCAGGAAATGAAGCAGATGTGTTTGGAAAGCCTCCTGAGAACTTACATTGAGATTGGTCACATTGGCATGCCGTAGAAAGGAAAGAAACCATGCAAAGGTGCCATTGACAAAGTTCAGACTTTCAAAATTTGCAGTGCATGAACGCAGATTCTTCTGTTCATCCTCATCCCAGTAAGGGAAGGGCTGCTTCACTGCTACCATCACATTACAGCTATATTCAGAGAAGTGTTGATTTTGATTGTTGTAGTAATTGATGATGTAGGAATCATCCAAAGCCAGATTCCTGATATCGAGTCCCTCCTTTAAGATCAAACAGCCATAAATACTAACAGCCACATACCCTGCGTAAATGACAAATACACATGCTTTCATCAATTTGTGGGTCAGAAATGGGCCATAGAACCGCTCAAAAATGTGAGTCATGATCCCAGTTTCCTCCTTTTCAGTGAGTCGATCGTAGCTTCCCCCAACACAGCATACAGTGAAGGCTTTTGAGTTCCTGGATTTTAAATCGTCTGGTACTTTGGCACAGGTGAACCAGTGCTTATTCTCAGCTTCCCTCTGTCCATTCAAAGCCATGCACGCCCCCAGGAAAGTGACGCTGTACAAATAGCAGAAGCAAATAGAAATCCCAGCATACAGGCAGAAGGACTGGACCGAGCCAAAGGGCGAGCTGTAGCCCAGGAAGAGAGCCAGAGCATCGGTCAAGGTGGTGATGGAGATGGAGACGGCAGCTTCCTTATAGGTGGCAGCCAGCCGGTCGGGGACGCTGTCCAGAACACGGGTCCTCTGCCAGCAAGAGATCATGATGAACATGTCATCCAGTCCAATACCTTTAGATTAGAAGCCCAAGGAGAGAGAGAGACATAAAAAAATGACAAATGTGACTCTTGCATGTTTTGTGTGCAAAGCTGAATAACCAGTTAAAGCAGGAAACTGTCATTTGCAGTGGGTCCTTATCTTGTGATTTGGGCCTGTGTCAAGATCTACTTCTAAAGGACTACACCACTGTGTTTGAACGTTTTAGCTCTTGAACTACAAATGATGTACTGACTACTTAGCATTTTGCTGATCACTTTTCAAATGCAGGCAATTTTGTCTGGGTGTAGTTTGACTACTGCTGCAGGCAGCCACTGCTTTCCATTCATTTCTGTACAGTATCAATTACCAGACTCTTGACCTTGAGTTGTGTCATCCCTCACAGTGCACATTATATCTGCATTACTTTTGGTCTTTAGGGGCCCAACAGCTACTTTGTGCCTAGGGACCCCCTAACTACTTAATCCAGCAATGGGCATGTGACATGAAAAGAAAAGAATAATGTGTATTATCAGAGATCATCAACATTGTGTTTTAAGATTGTGAAACATGGACATGCCTTACGACAATTACATCATAAAAAAATGCTAAGACTAGAACTTATTATATGACTTGGAAACCTATTGGAAGATGGAAACATGAAAATGTAATTTTTATCAAAATGATGCAATGAATTTGAATGAATTCCATGTCATGTCAATGCATGTTTTACTTTTGAGGGTAACAGGAAGTAACATTGTTTTTTGAATACTTTCTAACTTTGATACAACCTTGCACAGCAGGACCTCGTGGACATGGATGTTCAACACAACCTACCTAATATCATGAAAGGACAGGAGGCAACTGTCATGACAAAAGGTTGATCCAGCAACAACAGCGCACCAAAGCCGCTCAGGACTGCTAGGCATGTGGAGAACACACCACAGGACGCCACCCACACCTTAGTCCTCACATTATCCAACCTAAAGACAAAATTAATCACAGATCAAAGAGAGCCATACAGTCAAAATTCATCTCATAAAATGTTCAGCAGGTGTTTTACCAACCTCCAGCATGAAATAATTGAAAATGTGATGGCAATGGCATAGGTGATGGAGAATAAATAGATGACAGAAGGTGGAGATTTTTTAAATTCCCACTGCATTGACATGGAGGTGGAGTACGACACCTGGACAGATTAGAAAGAAAATATAAACAGAAGCCACTTAAGGAAACGAAAAGCTGATAAATTGTTAAAGTTTTGCTTACCTGAATGGAAGTCGATGACATGTTTGAGAGCAAATTAATGAAGCTTTCCAACCAAAGGTCAGTTTTTGCTTTGCTGTCCTCACGTAAATAGTAATGGAGCTGTATGGCTTTAGCACTTTCAACGACTGAGCTCTCCTTGTACAGTTGCACACTCCCCAGACTTAAGTGTAAAGAAAAGCTCCTAAAATCAGAGTAATACCACGGGAATGTCAAATTGACTGTGTCTGTATTGTTGGCATTGTGTCCAATAATATCTAAGATGTCATTAGAGGTGCAGGATCCCATCACTTCAGCACAAACATCCACATACTCAAAAGACTGGTTGTTGAACTGCACTTTCATACTCCTAACTTTAAAGTCCAAGTCTAGGACGTCCTGAAGTGACTCCACGGTCAGAATATTCCTGCCACTTGTAGCTATGAGAGTTGCATAGTTGCCATCTGTGCTCAGTCTTAAACGTGAAAACGTGGAGCCATTTCCGGGAAAGGTTTCTTGGATGTATTTCCTCTCCATCTTGGCTTGTCCATGGACAGGTGTGAACTGCTCTTCGATGTTGTTTGACATTCTGTCCTCGAGAAGGTAAAATCCGCTCCCCAGACATGTGGAGAGAATAAGTGGGGCAATCACGAACCACCAGGGATGGGATCCAATAAAATGTCCCATCATCTCCAACAAGATGCGTAGGGGTCTCTCTATGCAATATGTGTGGAATCTGGCCATAGCTGTAAACAACTTGATTTATTTTTGTATTTAGTACAAAGTCTACTTTGGTGGGTGTAAAAAAGCTGCTCCTCCACTCAGAAATGTCAGACTAACATTAGAGAGAGCTGTGGGTATTCACAACCAGCAGTATTTATTGTGCTGCAGACTCTTTTCATCTCCTTCATGAGATGAGATTAGCATAATAACAGGGTTGGCCCTCGCTGTAATGAACAGAAGCAGATGGGGTTTGAAGAAAGGCTCAGTCAAAGAGCCTACTGAAGAACAGGAAGTGTTGTATGACTCACTGGTTCCATTTCTATACTTAGTGTCACTGGTCTCTAATAGCTTAACCCCCAGGTGATTCCTTCTCATGGTTGAGGCAACATTAAAATGTTGGGCCCTTGAAGATTGATGAAATGTAGCAAAGCCAGAACAAAGACGTATTCTAATGTGGATCTCTATTTAGACCATTCAAAGGGTTTCTACCTGTCAATTGACAATATGTTTCTAAGGCAGATGTCCCTCTAACTCCTCCACTTCTGCTTCAGGCTAAACTAGTCAACATTAGAACAATATGCAACTGTTTAAAGTATATGAAGAAACTGTGTAAACAGAACCATTCTTTGTGACATACTTAAGTATTGAAAAGCCATTGGACAAGATAGCACACACGGGGAAAATCTACATATTTGTTGGGCACAGAACTTACATTTTACAAATTCACAATGTAACCTCCTGACAAATAAAACACACGTTTATCTTTCAGTCCTGCAAAACGTTTAATGGTAACACTTTAATACCCAAAACTTTATTAAACGACATATACATACAGGACAACGTCAGGTACAGGTAGGTCTTAAATAATGCACTAATAACATGTTCTGTTTTTAAAATCGCTCTACTTTGTTTTATTTCATTTTATTTATTTTTATTTTTTTAAACCACGTGACCCTCCGTGACGTCACGCGTCGCATGTTGGGTGGAAGTTGCGCGACCAGCTGGCTGTCATCGGAGCTGCTAGCTGCCATAAACTGACATTTATCGATTAAAGCGTCGCCAAGTCCAAGTCAAACTAGCCCCCATAGGAATATGGATGAAGACGTGCTGACGACGCTGAAGCTGTTGATAATTGGCGAAAGTGGAGTCGGGAAGTCCAGGTTTGTCTCTTGCTCGTAGCGAGCTTAGCAGCTAGCCTGCTCTGAATGTTGATGTTCTTCTAGTTATGTAAGTTTCTTCCCCACTGCTCAGCAGCTGTTGCTACAGCAAGCTGGCAGTGTTGTTGCCCCTTTTCTATAGATTTAGGCCAAATGTGTAATGTTGACAAGTTGACAATAAGGTGACAAATAACGTCAATGCCACAGCTATAGAACGTTTTACTGGTGTCTTGTCAGTCAACATTAAAACTGTATAGCTCTTCGTGTGACTAGCTTGGCTAAAAGTTGATGGAGCTTTAAGCCAACTCTCAAAAGCCCATTGTGCTGTATGCCCTACCTATTTCCATGCTATCTTTGTTTCCCCAACAGTCTCCTCCTGAGGTTCACAGACGACACTTTTGATCCAGAGCAGCCAGCGACAATAGGTTTCACACACACACACACACAGATGTACATAAACACGTACACACAGACCTATGGAAACTGCTGATCATTCAGATGGAGCCATTGAAGCCCTTTTGTCTTTCCTGTCTCAGGTGTGGATTTCAAAGTAAAGACACTAGCAATAGATGGGAACAAAGCAAAGCTGGCCATATGGGTAAGTCTGAAGTCAGTAAGCCATTGTCTACAGTTTAATCTGTGTTGTGAGGAAAAACATGACGCACTACAGGGCTTCTCCGCAAGATGGCGACATTGCACAGCCAGGGTAATGGAAAGAAACTGAAAACGTTCCTTTCATGAGGCATGGCATGGTCCAGGCCCAGTGTCCAATGCAAACACACCATGCACAATGAGGCCATAACCTAAGCCCTAAGAACTGGACTCCCAACGAAGAACAGTGTTTGTGCAGGAGGATGCCAGGGCTCAAACTACTTTGTGAGCAAGAGAAGCACAAAGTAGGCTGAGGCAGGTGTAAGGCTCATATTACATGTAGTTTAACACCCTCCTTATACTAAAATCAAATAATCACATTTATTTTTTAATGTTGTTCTGTCAAATTGTATGAAAACAAAACAATAAGATCATATTTCTGAATTTTATTTTGGTAGTTTTTACAGTGATCTGTTTTTGTGGTTATTTTTATAAAATGACTTCCCAGCGGTCATCCCTGTTTTTAACATTAGAACAATGTGAATTGTGGATAACTCCCCAACAAAAACCTTAAGGATGCAAAGGATTGTAAAATATCAATAAAGAGAAGAGGCCCAGTTTCAAAGTGGGACGCCCCTGAGACCTTGCAGACTTATCGGGACCACGTGTCAAAGCCAGGGTCAGAGCGTGGACGCTGGGACTTGGCTAGTGTACCTGTTGGTCTTAAAAGTTTGGAATCATGGAGTCTTTTGCTGCCATTGATCTTGAGTGTCTTTTGCAGGACACAGCTGGACAGGAGAGGTTCCGCACCTTGACACCCAGCTACTACCGCGGTGCACAGGGAGTCATACTTGGTAAACGGCAATTCTTATAAAGCCACATAACACAGTCAATAACAGACCTAGAGGCTGTTTGCTCTCTCCGGTAAAATAATCATATCCACTCTTTGACTTTCATAGCGAGGTCTTTACGCACGATCCTTGCAGGCTCGCAGACACAAGGCTCATACTGCAAATCAACAGACGACTGTAGTGTCCTGATAAAATGCACATCACTAGACGGAACATTATATTATACTTAAACAAATGTTCCGTCTAACTCCTTTTCTCTGTTTGCATGGTTTTTGACAGTATATGATGTCACAAAGCGTGAGACTTTTACAAAGCTGGAGAACTGGCTGAATGAACTGGAGACCTACACGACACGCAATGACATTGTAAAAATGCTTGTTGGGAACAAAATTGATAGGGTGAGTCTGTAATGTATATACAGTATATACATCAGATCAGATCTTGGACATTATACGCACCTCTATACAACACCAGAAATACTCAAAAGTGTGTTTATAAATGTTCTCACCAGCTGTGCGTTGCTAGACTTGTGTAGTACATGATGTTTAATGCTTAGTCCTTCTCTCTGGAGAAAATAACAGAGGGTGTCTCTTTGGTTTTCAGGACGACCTTGAAGTGGACAGAAACGAGGGCCTGAAATTTGCTAGGAAACACTCTATGCTTTTTATTGGTACGTATGTGTGTTAGAGTGAAATCAGACGTGGTCAGACATGGTCATTTAAACTAATAGAGCCATAAAATGTATCTAAAAGCCATTAAAACATACCATACTGTACTTAAAAGTCAGGACTGTAATTGTGCAGTTGGAGCAAGTCAAGACATCACTTAGTCATGCATTTAGTTTGGGTTTGTTACGTTGTTTATACTGCTTTTGGCATTTTTGAGTCTGCACTGTCAGAGCTGCCACTGAAAGATGCGGCCACTCCAGAAGAACTGCATTATGATTAAAATCTACGGGCTTTCATTCATCGGATCCATGTCTACACGTGTTACTGATTCCCATCTCCAATGTGCCCCTCTCTGGGAAATTAGGTTAACATTTCGGTGGAGTTTCCATTTTAGAACGGCTAAATTAAGGGGTTTTGAAAAGGGCTGGGCAAGAAGATGTCGTGGATTTAATCCACTGTGAGGATGTCTTCATCCCACTGGATGTCTCCTGCCTCTTAACTGAAGTCATCTCATGCTTTATATGTCATGTTTGTCAACACGTGGATATATCTCTGTCATTAGTTTGACTATACTATAAAAAGAAAGATGTTTTGGATTTAAAAGCTGACATGTAAGGTTTTTTGGGGTTTTTTTGCTAACATTTTGGAAAGTGCACTACCTGATCTCATAAATCCTTTCCTTTGTACAGAGGCCAGTGCAAAGACCAAAGATGGCGTCCAGTGTGCCTTTGAGGAGCTTGTGGAGAAGATCCTCCAGAGTCCAGGGCTTTGGGAGACTGAAAACCAGGGTCAGAAAATCCATCTGGGGAATCATCCGCAGGGCAGTGGCAGGGCATGTGGAGGATACTGTTCCATACCCTGAAACTGGACAGAGCCAAAAAACACCAGTCTTGAAGGACTGACTACGGCCCAGAAACTGAAGAGAACAGGAGAGGAGGAGACTGGATGAGTACTTAAAAAAAAAAAAGGTTTATTGTTGGAGTAGTTCTGTCGGTCGAAAGGACATTGCTGTTTGCACACTTCCTTTTCAACCATCATCTGTCACATGTCACTACTTTCTGTTTAAAACATGAATATAAGGACCATGCAAAAATAGCCTCTTGTCTGAGGAAGTATAGTGTTTTAAATTGACTTAACCATGCCAAGTGTACGTCATACGAGTACATGTCTGGTTTGAATTTATCTTAATGGCAACAGTGATTCTTTTGTACATTAAGGCATCGGGTTAATAGCATAGTGCCTGTAACGTGAACCAATTTGTAGGTTACAGTACATAGCTTGTCAGATTTTACTCAGAATGAATCCTCATAATCAATACAGAAGTCTGCTAAATTCTTCACTTCTAGGAAACATACTAGTTCCCCGCTTAGTCTGTAAATGTCGACTTCTATGTAGCTGCAAAGTTGAAGTACAAAATGTTCTTCGAGACTAATATTTGAAAGCTTTATTTCATGTATAATTTCATATATATACAGTATATATGTCACTTGGATTGAGGATAGTGGTAGAAGAGACCTTTTGTGTGGAGTGTGTGTTGGTCTCCATTTAACAGCTGTCATTTTGCACCAAAACACTGTGAATGCTCCCAAATGAGACATTTGATAATGGCCCCAGTTACTGATGCCAGTTCATTTTTTGCTGTTAATCCAATTATTATTTGTTTGTTGGTGATATCCATCAAATCCTGTGTAGAGGCTTTCAAATGAAGTGATTTATTATTATTATTTTTTTCCTCTTATCTTTGTCTATTTTCTGCAACCAAACTTGTTTTTCTTTCTTTGCATGTGTGATAACGTCCACAGCTACAAGGGTAAGGTTTACAGCATTAAGAGGTCTTGCAATAAAATATATGCTCTTTAACTCACATGAGTTCAGTTTCTTGCCTATCTGTTCTGGCAAAATGGCAGTTAGTCTCAGCTTGACCCTGTAAACTTGCTTTTTCCACCATTTATTTTGCAGTTTCTGTGTGGTTTATATAATGTCACACATAGTATGAGAGCATTCCTGAGAGCTTTGTTTGTTCTTATTTTCCAGATTTGATGTATTGCTTCTATTTATTTAAATTCCCTTTTTCCATGTTTAAAATCATTTTGTCCCTTTCCCCCCTTTTATTGCTTTACTTTTCACCCCGTTGCTTTTGCTGTGCATGTATTTGAATCACATTCAGCGATATGTTAAAATGATATCTGCCTTAACATTGGATGACACGCGATAGTTATGGTGCAGTAACGTTTGTATTGTTTCAAACTGAAATAAATGACAACCTCAAGATGCCGTCACTCAGGACTAATTATTCTTTAATTGCCATTTGAGAACTGCTGTTTAGTTTCCATGTTGTGTAGACGTCCATCTAATCAAAAGCAGGTTTACAGTGGAAACAGGAGTGAGGTGCTCTTTCCATAATACTTTGGTGATGACTAGCCTGTCGTACATGCAAGACAGAAAACATTCTTTGCACAAAATGTTAAAAAACAGACCAAAACCAGGACACGAGTGGAAAAATCCTGTTAATCATGTTTTGTAAAATAGTCCCGGGGGACGGAGTGTAATTATTATCTTATGTTTGGTGTCAGGATGTCCCAAGATGGAACTGGACGCTCCCCACAAGTCTTCCCTCAGAGGCAGAGTACCAGACATTCCCCAGAGGCTTATTGTGTTCTCTATACTTCTATAGCTATTGGCAGTTGACCTCGTATTGAGGTCAGAAAATTCCTGAGATCTCATTTGGCATTCTGTTATTTTTTCAACATCAAAAACAGATGACAGTTGTGTGTCTCAGCTATCATAAAGCTGTTTGCTGTTAAAGACAATACGGAAAAAACGAGGCTTTGTTCCTTGGACCGACAATCATTACAGTACATACACAGTCATTTGATCCATTAATATGAAAATGTTGATTATAGCCGCTTTATCTGTGTTTCAGGAATCCGCAACGTGAGTTTTCAGCCTTGTACATCATGTTTCATGGACTTCTGCTGATTTACTGACATTTTCCAACAAATATTAAAAGAATTGTTGATTGTTGAGAATTATCACAGTGAATCCTTCCTTAGCTGGATCGATGCTCATCAGAAGAATTTAAACCACAGTACTCTCCCTGTTGCCCATATCACAACCTTTTAAAAAGGTTCAATATGAACGGCTATAACTAAATACATTTCAGTAAAACTAATGCAGCTTTTGCCACTGCAAAGCAGTGAGTTAAAGAAAACAACTGGTCAAAAGATTTCACATTGGGTTTATTCAAATAGCTGCTATCAAACTTTAGCATTGGATGATTATCCAGTCTCATGGAAGTTAATATAACTTACTGCAACAGATGGCAATAGGAAGACATAAGAAACATGGCAAAAACAGTAGAAAATATTCAGCTGTGTTAGATCGGTTTTTCCATTTTACAATGTAAAAATGATTGAAAATGTCAACGTTTATCAGCATTACAAAATAACAGAGGCTGTACATATATTGCAAGGCACTCAAGCATCTGGTATTCCTATATGGAACGATAGACCAGATGCTCAAATTAAATGCCTACACACTGTGTGCCAATACCACGTTAACAGTCTGGACCTCAGAGATATGAGAGGACTTCTGGATGATGCGGCTGGTAAGAGTGGGCCCCGTGGCGCAGCTCTGCCTCAGAGCAGAGGTGGGTGCTGTGACACACATCCTGTCTATGATAGTGGTCCTCGTAACCGAGAAGGGCTCTCGGGTGCAGCTCTGCCCCGTGCCGGCGGTGGCCGCGGTCACGCCGCTCTGGTCTGCTGTGCAGCTCTGCCCCTGGGCCAAGTTGGTCAGAGCCACGGCAGCATGGATCTCCCTCCAGCCCTGATCGACTCGCCTCTGCTGGCCTCGGTCCTGCTGCTGGTCCCTGTGAAATATATTAAAGACAAACTGCTGTATATTAAGTGGCTTATTAAATATCATCTCACCTCTTGCATGTTAAATGAACCTGGAAGAAATTAGCTGAAGAGCAATTTTCCAAAAGCAAGAAATCCAAAGCAGAAAAGGTGCATTTGCTTGGATATCTCCAATTGACACAAAGCCAGAATAATGTGGATGAATTAGAGGTGGTGGTTCATTTTATAGAACAACTTCCAAGAAGGATTATATAATATTACTGTTCAAGCTGATGAAATTTTAAAAGTGCAAACAGCTGATTTGATTGCAGATTGAGCGAGAATAATCACACTGACCTGTCACATTTAGTTGAAGCATAGTCCACTGTATCTGCAGGAGAGAAGAAAAACACCTAAATATGCCTTTAATCAGTTTACTTGATAGCAGAGAAATTGAAAACTATTCATGGGGCAAGCGTTTTTTAATTTGCAGCATGTGTGTATTCGTGGGTTTGGTGTGTGTGAAAGTGCTCCCAAATGCATGCGTGTGCATCTCTGAATATTGGTACAATTGTGTATACAGTTACTACTCGTCCAGGACGTCTCTCTGAGCTTCATCCAGTTTTACGGTGCCGGAAAGCTTTGACTCGGTGAAGTGCACCGGTCTGCCTGTGCTCAGCTACTCTGGCCAAAACAAATGCAATGCAGAGTTTCTCTTGAGCTTTCTGAGAGGGAGGAAAATAAAAAATAATCAGATATCTGCATCGTGCCATGGGAACTGACCGCTGTGTTTTCAGGCTCCTAAAGCTCTACTAGCAGCTGTAAAGTTGGTCCGCTGTGTGCCATTCCTTTCCCAAAGAACTGAGAACTTCATTCAGTTTTACCGCTGGGCAAGGGAGTGTGTTATGAATGAACACCTGAGAATTTCTCTCACAATGCCCTGAAATGAAACTACAGTATATTTGGCGATTTCAGATGCAGGATCAGGATAAATAGGACTTCAGAGTAATATTATATTGCTTGCCCGATTTCTGTCTGTGGTCTGTGCATAAGCGTGCATTATGTGTAGAGCATAGTTTCCATTTCAGTTTTGGAATGCTGCCTTTTTTTCATTGGAGCAGATAGAAGCTGGTCAAAACCGATTTTTCTTCAGAGAGCAATAGACAGGGAAATTAGAGGCCCACTGTGAAACACAGTCTTTCAATTCTAACAGCCCGAAACATCTCCATCTCTGATTTCTTTAGCCAGGCCGGAGCCAAGAGCAACTACTTATTGATAGTAAATCATTTTGCTGTTTTATGCTTTTTCGCTACTGAACGTCCCTGAGCATTTTTGTCTTTAGCCATAACGTGTCTGCCAAGAAAGTACTCCAGTACCTCTGTTGTATTTATTACTAAGAAAAAACATTGTTTTACCTCTGGTGTGTCGCAAATTTACAGCAGGTATCAGTTACAACAAAACTTTACGGCGGCAGCGAAGCTGCTGAATGCGTTTTTGACATCACATTGTGGTGCAGCACAGTTATAATTTCATGTTAGAACTTACATGTAACCATATTCATTTAAAAATAAGGAATAGTTATAGCCATTTTAGGAAATACTCGTATCTGCTTTCTTACCGGGAGTTAGAAGAACATTCGCTTAACAACACCTCTAAAGCTCACTTACCAACACACTATTATTATTTTGTACAGAAACTGAAGTGAAAAAAACAACAAGTTGAGAGTTTATATAAAACAGCCCGGCACATAATACCCTGTAAACTGCAGCTTGTCATTCACACTTTATTTTTCGAATAGACTGAACACATAAGGTTAAATAGTGAGGTTTACAGGTGCTGATAGGTGGATATTTTTACCTTCGAACTTAGGCAGGCTAGCTGTCTCCCTCTGTCTCCAGCGTTGATGCTAAGCTAGGCTAACCCTCTCCTGGCTCTAGCATCATATGAAACAATTTTGCGTATATTTTGGGATTTATCTTCCTATTACTACCATAAATCCTGTCTCATGTCACCCACTGACAACAAAACAAATGTCTACATGAGCTGATTTAAGTTGGCTGTTCTCCCACAATATCAGGTTAAATTCCCCCGTGATCCAAAGTCAAAGACTTTCAGTCAGCTCACAGGTGTGTCCACACTGGAAAACAACTGTGCATTGAGGATACATTGTAAAACCTTATTTCCTCAATGCGGATATGTGTTTGCTCCCCTCTCAGCATGCATGTTTTCATTTGAGACAGAATGGGTGGAAAACGCAGCAAGGCGGTTGTCCAGATATGTTTTTCGCCACTCTGCATCCCATAAAACATGATTCTGGTCACATTTATGGGTCTCCAGTCTTTTTAAGGGAAATACTGAAATTGATGCGAGTACCATATTATATGGTGTAAACATCCTCAGATTCCTGTACAGTAAATAGTAACATCACTAACATGCAGTATACTATTCCATTAGGCTTTTAAAATGAACCTTTAAAGTGTCCTTGTCAGACACTTATTAGTCCATCGCTTGAGGTTTAGCGACTGTTTTAGCCGTCTCCTGGGCGGAGTATAAACGTGTTAATGGTGTTGGTGCCTGTCATGAATCTGGCAGCCTGACTTTCCACTTCACCTCCACAGAGGAGCCGTACTGGGTTGCAAACGCACTTAATATGACCAGCAGGGATACATTAAAGGTTTGCACAAACATTTCAACAGTGCTGCCCACATAGTGTGCAATGACATCAAAATACTCCAAAAGAAATATGATTTTGAAATAAGGCAGCAATAACATTTTTGAAGGAATAGTGTTACATTTTGGGAAATACGCCTATTTGCTTTCTTGCCCTGAGTTGAATGAGGCGATTGATCTCCTATACCCAGCAGACAGTTATCTTAGCTTAGCTTAGCATAAAGCCTGAAAATGGGGAAACAGCTAGCCTGACCAGTCAAACACCTCTAAATCTCACCAATTAACATATTATATCTCTTTTGCTTTATCTGTACAAAACTGGATGGAAGAAAGTTACTGCACCTAGCCAAGAAAACACCCGACACCTAACCCTGTAAAACCTCAGCTTGTCATTTTTATGCTTCATTTTCACGGATTAAACAACTGAGATATAAAGTGTTAATTAGTAAACTTCAGAGGAGCTGGTAGGAGAATCCTGTTACCTTTGGACAGAGACAAGTATTTCCTGTTTCCAGTCTAAATGCTAAGCTAAGCTAACCGTCTGCTGGCTGTAGCATGTAAATTAATAATTTGTATACTTTACACGATATGCCTGGTTCACTATTACATTAATTGTATAGTACAAGCCTGTTAAAATTATGAATTATCCTAATTTTTCAAGTTACCAATCTGTAGGCCAATTTGAGGTCAAACTGAGTTTCCCGGATACAGATTAAATCTTGTCAAAGGCTATAAAAATATCCATTAAATACGACTGGGACCCAGATGTAATGTTTACCAAAAAAGGAACTTAAAGCATGCCTTGTTTAATTTTGAAAGGGAAAAAATATAAGAGTAGAAGTGCTTTCAACTCTTATGATATAATGTAAATTTAGATTGAGTTTGAGTAGGAAAGTAACATTTGGGAGAAGCAGCCTGCCAAAGCACACATGAGTCAAGGAAGCAAAGCTACACACCCTCAAACACTGATGGGAAAAGCCAAATGGATATTAGTGATCTCGCTCTGCGTTGCCTCACTGCTGAGTGACAGTCGCTCTACGAGACGTCTTCAGCTCTATACTGACAGACTGCTCCATTTCTACATTTGGCTGAGGTTTCCACTTCTCACCCTGGGAAGAATAAAGTCTCAGACATTCTGTAATTGTCCTTGAGCCTGGACTGGACATTTCCACCATGGCAAGAAGCTGAAGCGGAACAAATGGCACATTCTAGTATATGGAAATGATATTTGCGGTGTGCAGCGGCAGCCAGCATGAGCTAGATCCAATTTTAAAATGAGGGATTTCAGCGTCTGCATGAGTCTTTATTCGTAATGTTTGTAAAGGCTTTGGTTCCTGTACCTTAGCGCATTTGAGGGTTGTCAATGTGCTGGGCTCCCTATAGGTCTGAGAGGGCACCCAGGTGTCAAACTCCCTCCCAGTATCGCTGTAACTTTATAATTGAATCTAGCAGAGCTTCTGACTTTCAGTGGAATGCCAGAGATTTATAAATGTCAGGGAGCTCTGACGAGCCATGTGGACGTTTCTGTTCAGTCTGTTCTTATCTTACTGTACACTGTGGTGTGTTAAAAATGAAGTGAGGGAAAGAAGGGCAGTTGAAGTGCCATTTTACCTCACGTTCAACATAAATCTACTGTTAACAAGAAGATGATTTAATGATTTCTGTGGACAGTGCTATCATCTCTTTTCCTCCCAATCTACCCTCCATGTTGTATTTGATTGCTGAACTTGTCACAGGTTTCATGCATAATAGGAGATGATCCTATTTACACACGTTGAGCGCACATTCTGTGTTAAAGCACATCTTTCCAGCCATCTAGCTTCTTTAATGTAACTGACATTCTCTCACCCATGTGGTAGACAAAGTTGGCCTCTGTTTCGTATGACGACGCCGGGGAGACAACATCTCGATCACATTCATTGGAGCTGAATGACTCGGAGTGGCTCCTCCTCTTGCGGGCCGAGGTGACGCCATCGGCCTTCGCCGCCATCATGTGCCGCAGGGTGTCGTTCAGATACCGATTCAGTAAACTGCTCTTGTACTTGGACGGAGGCGACGCGCTGTCGTCACTGTTGGCGGAGTCTGCCATGGCGAGGACGCTGCCCTGTTTCTGGAGCACACTCTTGTGGGAAGATGACCTGCCAAAGTTGGATTGGCTGATAGGAGTTTGTAAGGGACACTCTTCATCTGCAGCGAAGGGAAACAAAACTGTGACTTATTTCATGTTGTACTCATTGAAATGATAAAACAACCTTCTGATGTTGCAGTGGGCAAAGTTTTGGATCTAAGTCCTGTCTTTGGACGTATTTACATAATTCCATCTTTAAAAAGCAAGAGTGGTAAACTTAAACACTGTGTAGCCCGTACCATCGGAGTCTGTGTCATCACTGCACACGCTCAGTCTTTCAGCGTTTCCCTGGATGTATTTATTGTACAGTTTGATCCTGAGGGCCCAGCTCAGGTCTGGCTGTCTCACTGTGTTCTTCAGCCTCCGCCGGGCATTCGCAAACCAGTTTGAAACCTGCGCACACGCACCTTGTTATAGGACAGCACTAGCTTAACATTAAGTCACAAAATTTAATATGGACACATTCCTGAAGTCCCTTTTCCTTCATTACGCCATCAGCGCCTACGTGCACGAGCTCGCCTCTCACCTGCACTAGAGTCATATGTGAGCCCAGGGCCAGCAGGACCTTCTCCGTCTTGGTGGGGTAGGGGTTGTCCCGGTGTTTGTACAGCCAATGTTTCAGTGGTCGGGCCATGTCCTGCAGCACCTGCCGCTTGTGGCGAACTTTGACCCCACCCAGACGAGACCTGGAGGAATCAGAAGTTGCCTAATAGATTTGCGAAGACCACCTACAGTGCTGAGTTATTTCTGTAACTACTATGTCTGAAGAACTGCAAAGAACTATTCAACTGTGTAAGAGCAGAACAAGCTTTTAGCGTGACATAATGTCTGGTTAGAGGATTATTATAATTTTAATGTCTTTTTTAAACTGCTTTAAGATACATTTTATACAAAATACGAGCACCTGTCGATCATGCCATCAAAACAATATTTCCAAATGAGACAACAAGGGCGTACCCGTATCTTCTGTACTTGATAGGAGAGCTGTCTTCAGTGGTGTCTGGGCATCGCAGTGGGTCTGCTTTCTGCCCGTCTGTTAAAGCGCTCTGAGGTAAGTCTGCACAGTTCACTCTGCTCCTCTCCTCTGCTCTCCTGTTGTCCTCCAAATGAAGCAGAGCATCAGACTTCATCACGGCAACGTCGCTCATCGCTAAACACAGAGCGTTTCCCTCGGTAAACAGGTGCATCAGTAGACTTCCAGATGTAAACAGAAGCAGCAGGTTCCCATCCTGGATACAGCTGATGTAAAGGTGATTTAAAAAACTGCTTTAAAAAAAGTGTTCCTTGCGTTTCTTTCTGTGCTCACGGGGGCAGTTAGTGAGCAGACGGATGACAGACTCTTACGAGAGGATAATGTTTGAAAAGTCAGGGGATGTTGTCTGGTTTAGTCGAGCTGTGTGAGGAGAGTTCAAATAACCTGCTGCTCTGCCGCCTATTGGCTCTCCTGCCGTCCAATCACTCCTCTTGAGAGCTCTGTGAGGAAAAAGCTTGCAGAGCGGCAGCCTCCGCAAGCACCCCAGCATATGAAAAATATTGCACATATAAGAATATCAGCAAATGTGGTCGTTAGATTTACTAGTGAGATTTCTGTCTGGTGCGACTGCAGCCTGTGCTGAGCAGTTCGACATGCTCTCATATTTTCTACATGAGGCGTATGAATCTCTTGTGGGTTTCACCAAAAACCCTGTCAGCAAATAATACATGTTTTACCAGGGGATTCTGGAAATGTATGGGTGTAATTACATGCTTGCTAATAACCAGCAAAACCACCAAACTGTGCCTCATGTGGGGCAGTGAGTCCTGCTGAGTTGAAATGGATTTCAGTGCAAATGGGCTCATAATGAAGTCAACACAAACACTGGAAGATGAACTTGATATATATATATATATATATAATCCTCAGCCAGTGTTGCGCATGCGGTAGACAGATTTTTGAGTCAGAAAACGTGTTAGCATGTGCATTTGATTGTCAGGATTGTGCATCTTTCACACTGTCTGCATCGTGAGCGGGGATAATCCAACCACAATGCTCATATTTGTCAATGTTTGTCTCCATTTTGGAGCAACACGGACCGTGAACAATTATAAAAACCGGGTCTGACAGAAGCTTAGCGTTGTCATCAGTGTAACTATGTGACAACTTGCCGGCACTGGGCCCAGTACTCGAAGACGGTGCGGTTCGGCTTTAGCTGTCATTCACACATGTTTTCCCTTTTGACATCCAAACACTCTTATGTAAGACTGTTTGGATCTGCTGTAATGACTTTGCCATGCACAATCACAGCTTCAATCTTTAAGCAAGCGTATGTGATAAAAAGGCATTTATCCTGCCTATACAGCTGAAACATTTTGAAGGTTATGGCTAAAATCCGAGCGGCACTTGTTCAACCGTTAAACACATTAAAGGACTCCATAACTCTCATCCCTGTTCATAATTCAGCAGCATCAGTGGGGAGGTTGAGTTTCAATGGCTTCAAAGCTGAAAAACACATGGACCAGAAGCATCCCCGTTAGGTGCAGTAAATTCCTCGCTCACATTCCTCAGCAGTGGTCGGAGAATGCTGCATGCTATCACGCACCATTTACTCTGGTCCCTCTGTGATGTGTTCACCAGCTCAACTGTTGATATTAGCTGGGAACACGCCCACATTGGGCAGCCAGGAGACCCGTAAGAAATGCTGTGGAAGGACATATATTTCTTCTTGTTTGGATAGTTTGGCACTCCTATGTGTGCGTGTCTGTCTGTCTGTCTTGCAGGTTCACAAACTCCATGCCTATCCAAAGGGCCAAACATCTAGCAAAGTGTATGTTATTCTGAATTTAGATCTTTTACTTACTTTAATCTGATTATTTTCAATTTAGTAGATTCAAATGGAGGATTCATGGTTTAAAGGCATCATCCTCTTTAGGTGACCGGACTAAGAGTGATTGGCATGAGACCACAGGCAGGAAACGAACAAACATCTCCTGTGGAGCTCCGGTGTGTTTACATCGTGTGTTACTTCTGTAATAAAACCAATGAGATGTTTCTCTGTGACATGCTAATATGTAGTTTAACAGGTGAACAATTATTAAAGAGCCAGCAAACTCTGTCAGTACTGTTAGTTACATAGCAATGTCTTACATTAGCCACCGTATCTTTCAGGTCATAATTAAGGCTGTACCAACAAAACTCTTGAGTGTACTGAATGGAGGGTGCGTTTTACTGCTTATGAATTCAAGTTTTTATTTGTAAGAGGGAGATTGTGTTATTTCTTCGTTTTACAAGTTGCATAGCCTGGCTTTAATACGTCACTCTCCGGAAGTAGGAATCAGTTAATGACTTTTTCAGTATAGTACTCTATAATAAACTAAAAACCTTTCCCCTCCTGCTTTAGGTTTGTATAATTACCTACCATTTACTGTCAGCATGTGCTTTACTGCATCGGTTGTTTAAAAGTTATGAATATCTCATGCGACGACGAAGATATTGTTTAACATCAGTCGTATTTATTTTTACATAGTCCGAATAGACAGTTACATGATTGAGCCAAATTATCCGAGACCAATTGACATCATACTTCTGTGTAATGTTTGAAGTGGGAGCTGCAGTGAACATAAAACGGTGGGTTTTCATTGGATCACTCCGGTGTCTTAAATGGCATCGTTATGATCTCAGAGGGTGCCTGTAGATTCTCAGTGGTGTGATGAAATTATGCTGCCACGCTTTGGCTGAGGTCGGGCTTCGGGCCCTGGCAGAAGTGCGACTGTTATCCTGACAGTCTGGTTTGTACGTTTTGGTGAGCAGGAGACACGTAGATACGCCAGCGAGTGCATCGCCGCTCATCAGTTTGCACCCCTGTCTTCTCTGTGCACTCAGTTGTGTTTGACACTGACAATAAGCCTGCCAAAGTAAAATAAATACCTGAGACAAAATGGCATGCTCTTTATCCCCGCAGCCTAATCCACGATGAAGAGCCTCACCGCTCTTTTACAGTAGGCTTTTATGTGCGGTCGTAACTTTCTCTCCGTACATCTGCGAAGGCCCATGTCCCTTAAAAGCCATTACCGTCTCCCCACATCATGCAGACATGATAGACACATTAACACTCCTTCACACCCAATTGAACACAGCATCCAAAATAGGAGGAAGGAAACACCATGAATGTGGAAGAATGTAGCCATTAAAAAGGATTAGACTAAGCAGCTTGTGTGAAGGAGAACAGTAGAATCTGCTCCCGACAGGCTGCTAGGATGCTCAAACATGAGTATTTGTTAATGGAGTGTTGCTAATGGTGGAGATCTGCCAATTCTTTTTAACTGTCTCAATATGTTTTTGTGTATAAAAAAGACCTCTTCACAACTAATGTTCCAATGGTCTTGTTTCTCAGTGTAGGGTGCCTTAAATATTCAACAACCAATACTACAAAGTCTACTACAATAGACTGGTTAAAACATCAGCTTCTATAGTCCTCATCTACAATATGTACACAATTCTGAAAACTTACAGCCATGAAATAGGTTTTCCTTCTTATTCATCTACAGTCTAATTGACTGTTATCTTGTTTGTGTCCCTATTTTGTACAGCATGTTGTTGGCAAAATGTCTCCCTGACTGCTACTAATAATATTTCTCTGGTGTACATTACAGCTAATTGAAGTGCAGCAGCTGTCAGAATAATTACATGCTGATGTTTGCGACTTGGCAGGGAAGGATTACACTCAGCCACAAGTTCTGGAGAGTTTCCTTTTTTCCCCTTCTTCTTCGTCTCCTCCGTCCTGCGAGCCGACGTTATTTTAGCCAAATGCCAACAAAAAAACCCAAAACTGGCTCTTAGAGAGACGGAGGGGGAGAGAGATGGAGACGTTTGCCTAATTAGATACACACTAAGGGACAGTATGGAAAACAGTGGTAATCACAGGACTTGTTTACAAATGGAAAGATATTTAAAATGTGACAGAAATTCGAACTTTATATCGTACATACAATTAAGAAATTGTCCTTTTCTTCTTTGTTTCTTGGTGAAAGTTCAAATCCAGCTGTCCAAATGACCACAGCTTCTCTGTGCTGTTGTTGGCGTGGAGCAGACCCACTCTGCAGGAAGCCACTGGACCGTCGCCTCTTCTACCTTCTCGAGGTCCGCCTTCAGCTCTCTGAATGCCACAGCGATGTCGCCGTTAACAATCACCTTGTCAAACAAGTGGCCGCACTGACTTTCCATGCTTTCAGCCAGGTCGATCATGTCCTCAAAATCCTCCTCCTGTGAAAAGAGAACACCTGGTAAAGTGTAGAACATTTGGAATAGTAGAACATCTAAGTTCTTTTCACAGTTTGACTTGTGTGTCCGTTGATTAGCCATCAAGCAACAGATGAAAAGAATGAAAGGAGCACCATAAAAAACACAGCAATTGATGATTAATGATGATTTCATTGTTAATCTGACAAATACTGCTGATGGAATTCTAACGGAGCAGCTAAACTCTGACCATATGGTGACAAAAACATCCTCCGAGAAGTTGTTTTACAACAATCTGCACATACTGTAGTGTAACAGAACATGGAATGGATCACCGTGACCATTCAGCTATACAGACCAAGGTGTAACTCATGCTGATAATAAAGGACAATAGGCCTTTTCACACGAGCTGTAGTACAAGTTGAACGCACTGCGCCGGGCAAACTCCAGCCACGCTGCTACACGGGTGCGTGGCCTCTGGGGTTTTACAAGGGCAACATGGGCAGCCAGGGTCAAACAGTGAACGAGAAGCCAGGTGGGGATATTGAAAGCGACCTAGCATCTTCTTACCATCAAACATGCTGCCTGTCCCTGACCAAGACAGGACAGGGCATGTTCACTGGAGTTGGTCCCCGGTCGCCAAACAAGGCTGACCACTGCTTCAGCTCCCCTCAGAAGAAGGATGGCCGGATGGGTCAAAAGCAAAGGATACATTTCAATGTGTGTATGTGTATGTGTGTGTTTGAGCTTTGTTCTCTGCATATGTGTATATGTGTATCATGATTGACCATTAAACGACCGAATGGTGCAATTATTATTATTATTACAGTATGTTCCCCTGTTTTGAGACAAGTAAACACAAAACCCACCAGAGCAGCACTGCGAATCCCTCCCTCATTCTTTCAATCCGTCACATATACGCCCTTCATCTTCTGGACAAAATGTACTCACCTTTACGTTAGTTATGGAACAAGAAGCCACCCACCAAGCAGCCTTGTAACTCCCCCTGTCTCTTAAAACACTTCTTAAATGCACACCACGGGGTCAACCATGTGTAAGGCAAGGTGGGTGCATGAGTGAGGGAGTGTGTATGTATCTGGTGTTGGGTGGGTTTACTAAGGCCAAGGTGGTTGAAATCACGCCGCCCTGCATGTTACAAGACATAGAACAAGCACCTGGCGCTTCGTGTGTTATAGTTTCTCTTACTGAAAAGCTCTTGACTGAGTTCCTGTCGTCTTCATCACAGATGAATTTAGCCCTTCGCCTGGTGAGGCGGAGCTCCTCGATACTCGGGGGCTTCACAAACACCACATATGGTTTGAATTTGGATGTGTACACATGCTTTATTTTCTGTGGTGAGAAAGACAAAACAGAAGGAGGTTAGATGAAGGCAGAAGCAAGTATTTGTGGTACAACAAGTTGCCTAAACAATGATGAAAAGGCATTAAAAGAAATCAAAATGGAAAAAATCACAAGAGATCCATACACGGTGTGAATCTACTAGCATTATTTCAGATGTGGAAAAGTGAAACATTTTGTGGAAGCTCCAAAACTAAACGTTAAATAATCTGAGAGATGGTAAAAATTGTTGATTTAAAAAGCATTCTTGGTTTGAACCATGAGGGGATTACTTTCCGCACTGTATAAATGATTGACAGTCAATAATGTGCAGCAGAACAACAGTAGAAATATCATTTACATTTTTTCCTTTGTTTTGCATTGTATCCCTCATCTGCTGCAGTACTTGTAACTGCTAATTCCCACTGTTGACCTGGGGAGAATGGCAACCGCTATGTGCTTCTTTCAATACACATGGAGTCACCAGTCCCTATAGGTCAGCAAGGACCTTAATTGGCAGGGCACATGTGGAGGTTCATCCTATCCTTCCTCTGCTAAGGTGCAACAACAAATCAGTAGCACGTGATCCCTCACTGGCTTCCCACCACGCAAACACTGACAATTGCGTGTGATGGAGGGCCTGGCCAAGAACTCAACCCTGTAGTGGTAACACACGGGCCCTTGGAAACTTCATGTTTATTATTTAAACATCAACAAGTCATATGATAAATGACTGAATAGGCAATCGTTACAATTAACACTGTTTTGTGTTAGTGTGAATTATTTTGGCTCAGAACCTTCCCTCTCCTTGGACACTCCAAATTCAGTTGGCTATGTAAATGTTAATGAAATTATTTTTTTTTAAGGCATAATACTTACACCAGGGTGCACATCCAGGAGGCACACCTTCCCCTCACTCATCACTCTGTGCACAGAGTCTAGACTTGTTCCATAGTAGTGTCCATTGTATCGCCCATATTCAATAAACCTAGAGGCAGAACGAAACAGGGACAGACACAGACAGGAAAGAGAGTAAGACAGCATAAAATGGTAATCAGACAGCAGTGGAAATGGTGGCCATCACTCTCATGAAAGGGGAAGAGGAAGAGTGAGTGAACAAAACACAAGTGGGACTATTTTCAACACCATGGCAAAGGAACCCTCGTGAGCAACACCTACATATACAGTACCTATGATTGAGAATGTCCTCTTCAAACATGGGAATTGATACAAAATGATAATCCACCCCTTCGATCTCCTGCCTTCTCTTCTCACGCGTGGTGTCTGAAAGAGAACAGGACGGGAGGCTGAAGACAGCTTTAGAAAGATGGGAAACCATTTTGTGGGCAGGGGGCAAAGGTGACGTCTTACGCGGTACAGTGAAGCCATAGTGCTCAGGGTCGGATATCAGGAGCCTCCTCTTCAGTTCAGTAACGCCAACGCCGCCGGGCCCTCGAGAGAAAGATCAAAACACTGTGTTGTGCATGAGGGTATTCATTCCCAATATCACAGTGTACTAATGTTTTCCTCACGACAAGTCAAACATCAAATAGGCTTAGTGATCTGGTGGCACATCTGTCTTTATCATCACAGAAGGAGAAAGGGAGCGAGGGAGGGTCAGACAGACAGAGCTCTGATTTCATACTGATTTCAGTCTGAAAACCATTCTGCAACCAGCCACACTCTTTTTCTCTGTCTGTGTCTCTCTATCGAACGTTAAATGCTCCTACGCCCTCTGGAAAATCCATAGCATCACATCTGAATGTGTCATCTGCAAAGCCGCACGGTATCAGTGTCATTATAGCACAGGATGCACAGGATGAGGCGCACGCACACACAAGCGTACACACACATGCTATAGCATCTGGGATTTCCTTTTAGAGCAGGTTTGTGCAGAACCAGATTGCATCAGACTCTAATGGAGCGCTGTCTGAAAGTAGGATTCCTGACATACCTGCCTTTTCCATCACAGCGTTGCATAAGCTCGATACATTACAAATATCAGGTTTATAGACACTCCACTCTTACACTGCTGATGTCTTCCCCGGCTGCTCCACAGAACTGGAGAGGAGCATCATCAGGCTCTGTGGATACTTTCTTCAGACCTTTTTTTTTTCCAAGCGTTACATGATCTGTAGGGCTTAAAGTGGCTGGCAGTCACTTTCACCAGCTTTCCCGGGGCATAACGGTCTATTGTTTCATTCGAAGTGCGTATGCAATGCAAACAGAAAAAGGATACATTTCCAACCTGGTCAAACATTATCCAGCTGGTCCTGTTTTAGCGATTCAGGTTTTGGTTTTCCTGACTATAACTCTCATTGCCAATAAGCTATATATTCTTAATGATGACCTCCGGTCAATGAAGAGTCTTCACAGCAGACAGTAAAACGTAATCCAGATTTGGGGTAAGCTCCAACTCAATTAAAGAGGTCTAAATCTAAATCCAAGCTGTCTTAACTGTTCTAGTTTGATGATGGAGAACTTGGCTGACATTATGAGGGATCTTATTCACAATCCACTCATCCCTTTCTCTCCATTCACCTATCATTTATCTCCTCGCTATCTGGTTTTAGTTTTGCACCTTCATTTCATCGTGTTTCTCCCTCTGCCTTCCACTTCCACAATTTTCTTTCCCTCTTCCTCCATCTCTCGTCCTCTGTTCTTTCTTTGAATTTCCCTCGGTCACAGATGACCTACAGTTGTATCGTAATATGACATTAAAAAGACCTTCAGCGGGGCTCAACGTAAAATTCCCTTGGGAGAGCTATAGCTCAAAAAGTACATAGAGCAGGCCTGCAGGATTGGCAGGGAAGTGAATCTGGGGTGGGCCACTTGGTAATTTAAGAGAACACAATATATTCTGAGTTGGAGTTTTCTGACAGTGTTTACGTGGTTATGATGGGAAAGGATTGTTCATGAACTCAAGAGTGGGGACATAAATCTTCATCAATGCATCACTTTTACAACTTCAGTAATACTGTCCTTTTAGCGAATGTGAGCAGGTTATTTAGATTTTTTTATATGGAGAAAAAAATAAGGAAATGGGATAATATTAAACACAACACAAGTGACCAAAATGCACATATCACTAGCACTACATAACAATGTTACATACATGTGCTTTAAAACTTGCCTTTTTCTTGACACGGCCGTATGTTTAGCTCATACGTACCTACTAGAACGACCAAACGCTTTCTGCCCTGTCTGTCTCTGTGGTGGGGGATCACCTCTATGTAAGTAGGCGGCCGAACTGAGCTATGAACCCCTGTGCTCCACCTCCTGGACCGAGCCGCTTCTCTGGCCTGGTTGCGCTTTCTCCCGAGTCGGAAACTCCTTCTTAAACCAGCTGGAAAAGAGAGAGAGGGATCTTAGACCTGCCAGGTGTATTACTGAAAATCTTGCAGGCGGGTCTCCTCATGAAAGTTATTATGGTTGAAATGGTGAATTTGTTAGCAAACACACTCCTACCAATTCACACATCCAGCAGATACATTAGCATTCATTGGGAGTCACATTTCTGACCACCTGCAGAGTGTAAGTCTGTTATTCACTCATCTTTCAGCACCGTTTTTAGTTTCCACCTTTTCCTGATGGAAATGACTGTCTGTTTAGCGGTTAAATGCTCTGCTAAGTTCACCAGCTAGTAGCTAACTTTGTATGTCTGCCTTTTGATGCTGGGCAGGTAGCATAGAGTGGGTTTATGAGCTTATTTTGCTGATAACATTTGCCTGCTGTGGGTGCAAGTGAGGTCGATGAGAGCGGTGAGACTGAACCAAAACAGTCAAGTTGCAGGCCGTAAAGCCAAAACAACAAGCTGAAAGAGGATAAAACGTATCGTAGAGCTAAGGGGGAACTGCGGAGTCAGTGGGTTCATCTCTACAAGTGACCCCTTTCATGTTCCACAGAGTAATTTGATCCATTGTTAATATAAAAATACATAATCATGTTGTTCTCTTAATTCAAACCAAGCTGGACATACAGAAAAAAGAGAATGTTTTATCTTGACACAAGAATGCTAAAACCAGGCCATATTTATCCATCATGATGGTCTATTCAGTCCATTTTCATGTTATTTAGCTTTACTACGACCACAATTTTGAGAAACATTCTGTACACATGTGCTCCACAGGCATTAAGGCCTGATTTATTCAGGACTTAATTTACTTCCATCCATCCAACATTGCTCTTAAACAGCTCCAGAGATACTCTGATGACAACAAGGACCATGGCAGAAGGGAGAGCTACTGCAGGAATGAGAGGCAGAGTAGAAGAGTACAACAACACCATTTAGGAAACCATCAACACTGCCACCCAAACTCTGGTGTCAAGCACAAATCTCACTCAAGAGACGACAGCTCAGTCTGTCACGCATCACTTGTAGGCCGTCTGACAGCCACCGTCTGCCATGCGACTGTGGTCTGGTCTGGCTTGGCAGGCTCACGCTCTTTCATGATATGTTAACTGCTGCTAGGCGATGGTGCCAGGCTTTCTTTGACGTCAGCTGTAATTTCACTTTGTAAGCATATCTGTCCATTTCCTCTTTGTGCCTCATTCGGAGAAACATGGCACTATGAGTGGAGATTTCAAACTTTTGTTTACGTGGGATTTAAACTAATGATTTCATGCCAAAATGTAAAGGGGTAATACATGCTGTATAAGACAGCATTGTTGTACAGCATAAGATACATTTATCTACAATTAAATAAGATCCAGAGGAAAACATTAACTAATTCTGGCAGTGAAATTCTCATCTGTTACTGAAAATGCTCTCAGCCGTAAAACGTTAGTACTTTTTTGGAAATGCTACAAGATATGTCAGCTTCTCTGGACTGTATGAAGTAAGGGTGAGAGGAGAGATAAGACAGAGAGGAGCACAACATGACATGTAACACATACAAAATGGGCCTGAGCCCTCTATGTCAAGATTATATGATATGAGCATCATAGTCCTACATAAATAAGACTGCGACTATTCAGGGCACTTAAGTGGTACTGAATAATTCTCAGTCTTACCATTTAAAGAAATAGTTTGACATTTTGAGAAATGTGCTTATTCACTTTCTTTCCCAGAGCAAGATGAAAAATTACACAATTTTAATATCTGTTTATTAAAGAGCATCTTTACCTTTTGTAAAATGACATATTTCTGAATGAATCAGATATCTGGGTTGGGTATAGGTATGAGAGGGATTTGTAGGTTACGTTTTAAGGGAGTTTGTGCTTCCCCCTGCTTCCAGTCTTTATGCTAAGCTAAGCTAACTGGCTGCTGGCTTTAGCTTCACATTAAATGGACAGATATGAAAGCAAATAAGAGTGTCTACCGAAATGTCAGACTATTCCTTAAAGGACAGACAGATAACCACAGGCAATCTAAAAAAATTAAAAAAATCGGGGGAAAAGTGAGCACAAGCTCTAAGCCTCTTTTTCTCTTCTCCACCACGCCTTTACTTGTGTTTCCTCACATACATAGTACTCCACTATGTCCCTCTCTTTCACTGACTCTCTCCTCTGATTACTCTGCGTGCAGTCGTTTGGTCATTCAGCATCAATAAGTTTAAGTTTACATGCCAGACAAAGAGGAAACACAGAATCTGAACCACGTCCTCAGGTGGAAGCTGGCCTGAGATAAGATGAAATGCACATTATTAAATGCACATGACTCATAGAACTGATATAATGAAACATCTGTAATTACCTTGCCTTGTACAGACATAAGGAGCCTTTTTACAATCAGTCTTTATTGCACGCTCCCATACGAACATCCCGCACTGCTCATATGCACACACATCATATCCAATCCATGAGATCAAGACAAATGGGATAAATGGGAAGGCTAAAACCACATTTGCTGCTCCAGTCCTCTCTCACAATTCTCCAAACCACAAAACTACATCATCATATGAACGGGCTTGCCCTGGAAATATAACCAGGGTCTCCTTTTGTTGCTGGTTTTTCTCCATCTATTTTTATTGTTCAATATATATTCAACAGTGGTGGAAAGACAGCTAAGTACATTTACATTTACTAAGTACTGTACATAAGTAAAATTTTGAGGTACTTTACTTGTCTATTTTTACTTTATACTTCACTACATTCACTGCATGACTTAAGTTACTTATTACTTTAGAGATTCAGATTAATAATGCAAAATCTAACCAACAAATAAATTATGACGTATTATTATACATTAAGATAAGACATAATTGGTCTCCAGGGGGAAATTCACAGGCTACCCAGCAGTACAAAGTCATTCGAATTAGCCCTACCTTTACTGACTGCAACAAGTGATTTACACGTTAATGCATTTAATAATAATATTTCAGTCATATCATATACATTATTTTGAAATGGTGCATTCTGCATGAGTACTTTTACATTTTGTACTATCAGTATATTTATGCTTGTACGTTTACTTAAGTAACATTCTTGATGCAGGGCTTTTACTTAAGAAAAAGATCATAGTATGCACTTCTTCCACCACTGATATTCAGTATGTGCGACTGCTGTCCTTTATCATACGGGTCCCTTTTCCAATATCAGTGGGTTTTGAGTGGATCAAGTCAAACATCTCACCAATGTGGATCCCTGTTATAGCTCTGTAGTCTACATCCTCCATGACTGGAAAAACAGGAAGAGAGAAGAGGAAAGAGTGAGGAAATCATGGACACAAACCACAAGGGGATGACATGTGCGTTGCTCTGAAATTTCATACTCAAAAGTATTAGCATATGTTCTGACCTAAATGTCCCAATATTTTGCTTTGGAAATTCTAATAATAGTTTTGTCTAGAAATTATATCCACAATTTTGAAATATTAATAACTACCTTACTCTAACAAAGTGATTGTTAGAGAAAAACTAACACATTGCAGACGTTACAACAGAGGAACATTCAACGGAATCCTCTCCGTTTTGGAAATATGGTGCAGGGAGCATTACATGATTATTATTTTTGGATAATGCACATTCTTAAATCTTTCAAAACCCCAAACCAAAGCCTAAAATATATACATGTGTATTATATCATGTAAATTATGCTGTAGGTACTTTTTCAAAAGCAAATTCAAACAGACAGTACCTTCCCCCTCATCTGTGGAGCATGTGGAGAAAACAAAAGCAGTGAGTACAGCAGGAGGGCAGCAGAGCTCACTCACGACCTTGACCGTGATCTTCAGACATGACCTGTCACTTCTCAGCTCAGCACAAAAGGAGCTCCAATATGTTTATTGGAAAGTGTTAAAAGGTTTTATTCTGTTCAGGTGGGGTGATTTTATGGATAAAAACATTGGCTCATCACCTGGGGATTTGACTCGTCGGGACTTGAACAGGGCTTTAGGTCGCTGTAGTGCAACTCTCCTGTAGAAAGCCAAATATATCAAAGCGGAATCAAAGCAGGGCTTAGTTAAAATGTTTCAAAGATCTTATGTGACAGTGTTCTGAAGTGAGCCAATGTGTTGCTGTTGACATAAAATGACCTCTCACCTCTCTTGGAGCTGCTGCGAGGGGATGAGCCCCGCCCGAGTGTTGCTGTCCCCGAGGTGACAGGCCTGCCACCAGGTGTCATCCTCCATGCTGACAATCTGGAGGACGTCGCCCCGTTTAAAGGCTACTGCTGCAGCTTTGCAGGGAACGGTAGGATCCTCGTTAGGATCGTAGTCAAAAAGAGCCCGCAAAAACAGCTGAGAGAAGAAAAAATTATTTAATGTTATTGCTTTCAACCAGACTGGTGGCAAAGGAAAATACACATTCTATCATATCTATTTATTCATCCATCTCTTTTCAAACAGCAGCTTTGTGAACTTCCTCTGTATCCTGGCAAAGCACGCAAAACATCTTTGTCTGGTGCTTTTCCACATATGTTGGTGTCACTTTTGAGAAATGACCATGATCACAGAAAATAATTTGTCTTAATCCTTTACAAATGCTCCATGCTCTAACAGTTTCCAGCTTGGACGTCCACTCCATGTATGTGGTGGTAGTGGCCTAGAATTCTTCCTAAACAAAGAGGATTGTGGAACTTGAAAATTTTCACACAAGGTGCAGAGATTCATTGTTAATGTTAAATTGAGTTGATGTTGATGTGTGCAAAATGAAGAATCAAGAGTTTAAATGACAAAAAGCTGCAAATTGTAATGAAGTTATCCTTGACTGTCTGATCTGAATTTGCTTCGTGATGTAATGTAATGACAGCACCGTGGCAAAAACATTAAATATAATCAAACACACAAGATAACAGTGATTTCATCTCTTTACTGAATCCAGGTGGGCAGCTTTCCACATGCAGCCAGATTGCATGCTAAAATAAAAAAAACACACAGACTGGAATATATGTAGTTCATATTCTAGATATTCTAGACTGTACCTTCTTTTTATTTGATGACGTTTCTTCCTTGGAGGAGGCAGGAATGATTTTGAATGTAACTTCACCCCGAGAGCGAGCCTGAGCAAGAACATTTACAAGGAGCAGTTTGACATTTTGGTAAATGTCCTTATTCTTGCCGAGAGTTAGATGAGAAGATTGATACCACTTTCATGTCTTTATAGTAAATACATGAGCTACACCCAGCAGCCGATTAGATTTTATTAACATAAAGACACTGGAAGCAGGGGGAAACGGCTAGCTTGGTTCTGTCCAAAGGTAGCCTGCAAGTTCAGTAATGCACATGTTAATCTCATTTGTTTAATCCATAAAAAAAAACAAAATACTATTTTTTGTCAGTTTTTTTTTACCTAGCTTTAACCCCCTTTTTGTAGTCTATAAGCTGACCGTCTCCTGGCTGTAGCTTCCTATTCCTTTGCAGGATAAGGCTGATGCTATGCACTTGTTTCCTTACTGTCAACAAATCCAATAAAGAAAAAAGATTATATTAACACGCATTGTCTGCGCAGCTAAAGCCTGATGTTATTCTTCTGTAATATAGAGCATCAGTGAGTCACAGCGCTGCACTGGGTGACACGTTTTGTCTTTATCATGAACATGGGCACTGTATTTGATTTGGATTCAAACCAAAAAACACAATCCTGCTCCTGTGCATATACTCACTAGTGCACCAAATGTGGATTAATCTGCAGCAGGAAATGTCCCAAACAAATGTACTATTTACTACTGCTTGAGTAATGCTTGCTATAAACTACAGTGCCCAGCAGCTTTAGGAAATAAATGAGAATAAACAAACAAAAAGGAAACTATACTTTGTGACTCGAAACTGTTATATATATATATACACTATACGTTTTACGTCATCAATAGGAACTAATAGGGTTGGAGCTGAGAGTCACAGACATGGTAGAGAAGATGAAACATATTGACAGACAGACTGATGCTTGGTTTTGTTAAAACATTTTGAAAGATATAGAATAACGTTGTATTCTTTAAGCTACAACATTGAAAAGAAGAGCCAGAGGACAGAAGGCAAAGGAAACATCCAATGAAGAAACATGGAAGCAAACAACGTGATGGAAGACTAACCAGAAAGGAAAGGATTTCCTTTGGCCTCCTGTGCTCCAGTGAGACTCCATTCACCTCTTGCAGCTCATCTCCTTCATGGATCAGGCCTTCAAAGTGTTGGAAATACAATAAATTTGAATTTACAAATTTACTTCTACAGCCTAATATTAAGGTACAGGAAAGTCTAGCGTGGACACAACTGTAATAACAGAGTTTTCTGGCTTACCGCTTTTATCAGCTGCACCTCCTCTCATGATCCTCGCCACAACAATAGCCCCAGTAGATTTATCCCTCTTAATTGTTGCCCCCTTGAGAAAGATGATTAGTGAATGAAAGGATGATGGACGAACAGACGAACAGACGAGCAGATGCAGAGACGAGGTCAAGCGATGGACAGTGAAAATAACATGTTGATTTTATTACAGTCCAGACAAGCTTCTTATTTAGAGTCACTTCATTCCAGTGAAGGTTATTTGTACAGAGACGGGACCATTTAGCTGCCTGCCTTCATGTAACACACAAAGCGCTGGAAAAGGTTATCCAAATCAGCATTATTTTCAACAGATGTTATTGATGTAGACCAAATTGTAATGGAAAGAGCATCTTATGTAGTTGACTACAATCAGCTCACTCTCGGGTGTAACCCTGTTGTCTGGAAAACGGGAACAATGCTGGATCGATCAAAGAGACCATGTCAGGAAAAGGTCAGTCCCCCTCCAATCTAGTTTTGGGATCAATACAAAAGTATGTTCTTTATTATTGGTACTAAGCACATTCCCCCCTGAGAGCTCAACCACTAACACACAAGCATACACACTGCAGAAAAACGCCCATCATTAATTAAAGTTATTTTCATATTTACCATTAAAATGATATGTTTCTTAAGAAAGATTAAACTCATCTCCGCCATTGGGGGCTTGTCTTTAGCGCTGTTTGTTTGCCTTTTAGTTAGTAGGATATCTCAAAATTCTGTTCACAGATTTCAATGAAATTTGGTGGAAAGGAAGGCAACAGGCTAAAAAACAAATGCTTAGTTTTTTATGTGGATCCAGGAATGTTTTAAGGCAATTTTATCTTTGTGTGTGGGGGAATATTTGAATATTTCTGCTATTTTCTAATGAACTACTGGACCTACTTGAGTGGGAAAAAATCTGGCACATGTTCCCACAGCTGTCCATCGCTATAAGTATTTATTGAAGATCTAGATCCAGATACAGATGAAAAAGTTCCAAACTTTTTAAAAATTATTATTGAAATAACAAATTTAGAGGATTTTGCGGGCCTTGGCAAAGGTATGCGCTCTTTGTACTATCATTATATAGTTTTCAGTCCAGTTTCACTTGATCCAGGAAATTTCCAGAAGTAAGTGACAATGTCTTGGAACAAGGTGGACTAAGGCAGATCGTACCGGTACTATCAAGAAAATGAGCCATGATTAAAGACCTTGAAATAACTCATTTCAAATCCATTTTAACGCGCAGCACGGCTCTAACTCATTTAAGAGACATGGTTTTGCAGCACATATACATACACACATGCGTAAATATGCACACACACAGACAAACGCACACAACAATGCTGATACTATGTTGTGCGTCACAGCAGATATATGGCAACAAAGATGTGGAAGAATTGACTCTGTAAATTCCTGGTTGAGGAAAGTGAGCAGCAGGCCAGACACAAAGGTGATTCAGGCTGCTGCAGGAACCTTTCCTGTCATTCCAAGGGCTGCAGTCCTGCTACACCTTGGCATACAAAGATTCAGCAGTCATGCTGTCTGACAACATAACATAAATTCAGTCCCTTGGATATGTTTATTGCTTTGAACTGCCTGTGCATATCAGATATTGTGGCTAGACAAATTACAAATGTTTAAGTGCAGTTACCCTGTTACATGGCTGTCTTAAACTTAAATACTTACATTTGTGTTTGTTTTGTGTGCATTACAAGGCCAGGTAGACTAAATTGGAAACAGGTTAACAGGATTCTCATGGGTAGAGTGAAGAATATTCTTTCTAATGTAGCAAGGGCAAACTAGACTATTTCTGGGTCATCGTGTGTGATAACGGAAAGAATTAACTTTATTTCAGTGTTTATTGCAGTCTTGACATTTTTCTAATGGAGAGCATGTACTTATGAACCTTCCACTATAGTAGTTCAACATGATGGGTTATTTACTTTTTTGCTGAGCGTTAGATTAAAAGATTGATACCCGTCTCATGTCTGTACACAAACATCTAATTATCTTAGCTTAGCATAAAGATTGGAAACAGCCTGGCTCTGACCACAGATTAAAAAATTGCCCACAAACAGCTCAAAAGCTTACTAATTAACATGTTATATCTCTTTTTGTTAGTATCTAAGAAAAGTATAAAAGTAAAAACCTCTCAACAGAGCTAGGCTAGCAGTTTCCTCCTGTTCCCAGTCTTCTATTCTATTCTAATCTAACCGTCTGTTGGCTTTAGCTTCACATTTAGCATACAGCCATGAGACTCTTTGCAAAAAAGCATATAAGTGTATATTCCAAAATGCCTAACTATTCATTTGGAGAATTTTTAACTTGACCTTTGAAACATGAAGACATGTTTACTGACCAGGGGCTCTTTGGTTTTGACCAGACTGACAATTTTGACGGAATCCTCGTCCTCCCCCAGTACTTGATCAGGTATTGGTGGCAGAGTAGGCTCAAAGTCTCCCTGAGCTACAGCGTCATGGACGGACAGGAGACTCTGTGAAGGGAACAGAAATACAGTGTAGGTGCAGATCTTTATTCAGTTATGTCACTTTGAATTCTTGGAGCTGTGAATAGATGTGGCATTGGGGCTAGTATCCTCTAATGCATCCAACTTTGTATGGAAAAAACAGCACTGGCTAAGGCCAGCCATATAGTCCAAACAAAACGGAAATTGGCGCGTTGGCTGTCAAGCTGCTGTCAAAGTCGGCATAGTGGACAAATGCCAGTGTAATCACTTTCTAGATGGACGCGTACTGAAGAACCACTGTCACCAGGTTTACCAATGCAGGTTTAGACCAACATTTTTAGGTGAACTGGTTAGACTAGAGATGGTTAAATGTAGTTGTAAGGTTAAAAAAATGGCAGGTACTCAAACGAAAATGCAAATAGTCGCTGCTGACTAATTAAAGGTGACATGGTAATGAAAGAAAAATGAAATTCCAACAAGTTTGGCTGGCCTGCACTCACTACAGCGACTGAATCCAAATACAGCACTTTCTTGTTGGTCGCAAACCTTCATCTTTGCCCGTGCTAACATGCCAAATGTGATTTAGTTTGGAATGCACTGCCAGCCGGTGGGCAACCTGAAAGCAACCCCCCACACTACTGACAGTGCCTCTGCCTGCAGTCTACTGGCTCAGCTCAAACATCAAGCATGTCTTCCAAAGCAGGACTGTGAAGTGATATTTGACTCACTATCAATGCCCAGACAGTTCATTTAAGTTCATTCTTTGTTAACTTTGGCTGTGGGAGAACTACAGGTTTGTTTGCAGAAAAACAATATTCTGGATAAACGCTAATCTGTCACTGGGAGCCTGCACAAGTATAACTCCCCCAAAAAAGGGGCATTTACTGTAATAAGAAAAAATGAGAAGAGGGGGGAACATCTGCTCATCAACTTAATTTTAACAATCAGCCAATCCATCTGTCAGTTAGTCTACTTGTTATCCCCATGTCCATCAACAGTTGCTCTGCTCAGAAGCTGCCAACGCGTGAGCAATGTGTCTCTGGCCACTTTCAGAGGCAGGTTTTCAAAAAACAAACATTCATTTACAGAATATTATACCCGGTCTCTCATAAGTATGTGTGAGCTCCTGCGTCAGGGCCAAGAACAAACAGGTCATTAAGACCGTTTAAACAAACCTGTTAGTTCTCGGCTGGCTTCAGCTCCTCAATAAGAAAAGCCACGACTTCTTCTGCTCACTGGAAAACCATTCGCTGTGTGCATGCGCGCGTGTGTGTGTGTGTGTGTGTGTGTGTGTCTGCAATATGACTGTCAGCAGATCTGAAATAAGGAAACATGCATTTGAGTAGTCTGGGCCTCTACATGAGTGAACAGTAATAAACAAAACTAGGGAGCAGATTAGCTTCAATGCCAGTGTGGTTAATAGATGTCAGCACCTCTCTGCGGGCAGAACGATGAGGTGAAATCAATTTAAATGAAATTTACAGTTGAATTAATTTGTAACATTGTGTGACCCATATAAGAGCCAAATGGAGGAAACAAAATACTACAAGCCCTTTGATGTGCGTGTAAACTCCAATGTTCAGTCGCCTGAACGGCATCAGAATAGCTCAGATGAAGCATGGCTGCACGGAAATTAGCTTCTCAGATTACACTTCTAGTGTTAGCTCTGTCAAGAAAAATGACATGAACATGTAACTACACTATTCATGAGTAGGTTTCTTTTATTGTTAATGATCCCCTGGGGCGTTGAAGTAGACGGAAGCAAAACAGCATCTTCTGAGTGGATTACATTCTCGCTTTATAAATGGCCATTGTGAGTGGCAATTATAGGATATGCTTCAGTGATAGAAAACTGCAGTCATGCACAGTTTGGAGCATGTTTATGTGTGTGTGTGGGGGGGTAATATTAAATAGATAATAAATTAAGAAGTCACTTAAGGGAATAGTTTGACATGTTGGGAAATATGCGTATTCACTTTCTTGCCAAGAGTCAGATGAGGCGAGTGATACCACTGTGATGTCTGTCTTTTAAATGTGAAGCTAGAGCTAGCAGCTTGATTATTGTAGAATACAGATTGGGGACATGGGAACATTAGCCTAGTAAAAATGACAAGATTATGGTTTTTCGGTGAGCTGAGCAGATTTTTTACCTTTGGACAGAGCAAAGCTAGCTCTTTCACCCCATTATGCTAAGCTAAACTAACCTTCCCCAGGCTAGATATACTATCCATATTTAATGGATAGATATGAGAGCAGTATTGATCTTCTCGTCTAACTCGCAGCAATAAAGTGAACTGAAAATAGAGGGAAACTGCTAGCATGACTTATCCAAAATGAAATCTGATGTTGTTGTTTTTCACATTTAGAGAATTTTCAGCCTTTTTCCTAAGCTAAGCTACAGTAACGTGGCTGTAGCTTCATGTTTAACGGTTTAGCTCAGTACCAAGACTGGACACAGGGGGAAACAGCTATCTTAACTAGTAATAACTAATTTGTTTAAGTGTAAAAATATCAAGTGGTAGTTTTATTGGGGAGACAAGCCAGGCTTGTTGCTTCCCTCTATTTCTAGTCTTTGTGCTAAGCTAACCTAACCGGCTGCTGGTTGTATCAATCTATCTCTTGGCAAAAAAGCAAGAAAGCAAACAAGTGTATTTATTTCCCAAAATGTTCATTTTTTTTAGAAATTATGGTAGAAATCCTGTGATTTGATTGGAGAAAACATCTGGCTGGGGGAGTTTTAGGTCGGCACACATGTGTGAAGTTACAGGACTACAGGAACACATCACCATGGAAGGAAATACTCCTCACCTTAAAATGGGGTTTGGAAAAGAGGGCAACCAGTTCTTTGACTTCATCTTTCCAGCCTTGGTATATCAGCTCCACCGCCAACTGGAAGCAGAGAAAAAGAGAAGGAGAGTCAGGATCTATATTTTTATAATTAGAGGTATACATTTATATCATGGCCTGAGTGAGGTTTGCTGTACGCTACACTGCAATAGCCAAGAGAGACAGAGAAATGAGCAGAGAGACAAAAAGGGTAAGTGAATTTCAACTTCAACTGCAGTGACACATCATCAGCACTGTCCTTTTTTCTACACGTTCATAAGGCCCCGTTCACCTCACCGGGGCTTTGCTTTTCTCTTCTTGATGTGAACTCTTTGTCCATGTTCCTGGTTTGGTTTTGTGTCTTTTAGCCACTGTCAGAAAGAAGCTCCCGAATGCTCAAGGCTACACGGCAGCTGCGGCGACAGCTCAAACAGAGCAGCCTTGACCGTCAGCAGCAAGTGGAGAGGCGGAGAGTGACTGTGTGCAGTCGCCCGTCTTGTCAAGCATATTACTGTAATGACTTCCACTGCTTCAAGATGTCGAGGCACACTCCAGAGACACAATGCATGAAGGTCATTAGTTTCCACTGTGAGCAAACAGAAGCCTCTCTGAGGGGAAACAGACCCATGGTTTGGCCCTTCCAGTAGGTCCTGATGATTTAAGCCAGGCGGAGAGTGGCTGTCGGACTGAATCTGAAGCAAAGGGAGTGAAGGGCAGGGGATATGAGGAGTGTGGGGGAGAGGACAGGGGTAGATAGACAGTATGGAAAAATGGCAGGAATTAGAGGGAGAGGGAGAAGATAGAGGAAAACAACTGGAGAGAAAGGGGAAAGGATACATAGAAAGGGGAAGAAGAGAGATAATGGAAGGGGAGTGCGTTTTGGGGATGAAAAGATGGAAGCATAGAGTAAGGGAGACGTGTAAAAAGAACATCCTTGTTTAATACTTTGTCCAGGAAAAAGAGGGGGGGGGGAACCAGGAAATGATCAAAATGGTACAAAGACAGTAGTGGGGGGAAATGGAAATATAGGAATGATTGGTTGGTAACAGGAATAAAGACGACTGGTATATGAAATATGATGCACATCTGATGGGAATAGAGACTGGTTGTGCCATTTTGAGTCCCATCTGTAGTGGGAGTACTCTCCGTCACTTCATCTTAAATCTAAAATTAATTGTATTCCTCCAACCTGAAACTTTAGACTAAACACAAAATGACTTTAGCAGCCTTTTGCTCAGCACTGTCCTCGGTGACCTAACTCCTGGCATACGGACACAAAATTATATCTGCGTTTTAAACCGTAGCCTTTCAAGCGATAATGTCCGAGGTGACAGAGTTTTTAGATGACATTTCATAATTCAGTGCACATGAGAAGGAATGTACGTTCCACTCGTGCTTCTGTGTGACAGGAAAGATATCTGTATATCAGCGGAAACAATTTGAACAATGTAAGATTTTCCTTGTTCCCCTGTTGTCAAACTGTCGTCCTTGGCAGCGTGTTTATCTGCAAAAGATGTTTGGAGAGAGTCACTTACGTCCGAGGCCAGACTCGCTGCATGCTCATAGACGGGGCTGGGGCTTCGCTTCCCAAAACGCTTCAGACGTTCATGGATCTGTCAAGTCACAATCAGGGTTTTCTCTGCAGTAAAAAGACACCCACTGCAACTTCTACTGTTAGTAATAATCCCAAAACTGCTACTACTATTACTCTGTCTACTTCTTCTACTACTAATAGAATTCATTCATGATAATGAAATAGAATTTATTGAAAGATCTGTAATGTTACCAGGGCTAGAACATTCTCAGGTGTATGGCAGTAAATCAGTTTAAGTGACTTGTGTCTTGTGGTGGAAAGTAACTAATTACATTTACTGAACTAAGTACATTTATTCAAGTGCTGTTCTCAATTTGGAGACACTTGTACTTGACTTACTAGTTACTAAACAGATTCATATTTTACACACAAACTGTATTATTACCTTATTTATCTTGAACAGCTGCAACACTGAGGCTCCACTTATATAATATATAATAATAAGACATAATTATAACATTTAATAGTGTAACACTGACAGGAGCCATTCTTCCAGTACAATACAATAATGAACATGTATGTTATTGTACTGTTACTTTTGATGATTTAGGTATTTTTCTGATAATACGTTTTGCTGATAATACTGTATTTGTACATTGATATTACTACTGAAAATAGCATCTGAATATTGAATCCACCTCTGTATTTTCAACACCTCCTAAATGCAGACAAAATTGCTACTTAGAAAAACATGCTGTAACCAAAATGAGTGGATGCAAACAAGCAGGAATCCCTGTAGCACAAATGTGTCTTCACCTTAAAGAGCAGGTGAAGCTTCTTCTCCATCAACATGCTGTGGAGGAACCTGTAGTCCTCCTGTCTGTCTGTATGAGACTCTGTTCCAGACATCACTGATGATAGAAGCCTGCACACGCCTGGAGGAGCAGCACACAGAAACACACACACATGCATCACACACACCCTGTTATCAATTTACAGAGCTCGTTTTGAAGGTTATGAGGTGAGGTCAAGAACCCAAAGAGAGAAAGAGCAATGGTTAAACGAAGCGTGCAATGAAAGCCTTTAAAAGATCCAGTGTTATGGAAATCATTGTTTTTATTTTCCAGTTATGTGGGTATTTTATCAATAAGGGCAGGATGAGGAAAAAAAAACAAAAACCTTAACCTGCTACATTTTGGACATACCTCTGTGCTCTGTTCGGCTCAGCATCCTCCTCACTCTGAGATAAGGAAAGAATTATATGGAAATCCTTAATATATTCATACTTAATTGCTCCAGATTGCCTTTGTTTTATCAGCCAAGAGTCAGACTTAAGCCTCTGACACACAGAAAGAGAAATGGTTATAGAATGAATTTGTTTTTCATTGGGTCTGTCAAAGAGGCTTCTGAGATATTACTGCCCCCTAATGCTGGTATGAGATATTTCAACATTACTGTAAAATACTGTTCAACTACCCATATGGCTATGTCAATAAATGATTGAATCAGGCATTTTCCATACTTGATAGGTCAGTATGACTTACCTAAAATGACATTAAACAAAAGATGAAAACATAACCCATTCTACATAAATACCGGATGTCCACTGCTCAAAATGAATGAATTTTTACCCTCTTTCATTTTGATCAATTTAGGAACATTTAGCCATTGTACCTAAATATTCAGAATTCAATTTAAAAACATGAGGATCAGTTCAACAGAAACACGCTTAGTAGATAATAGAATCTAGGTCTGTAAAAAAATATTGTTCAGTGTCCCTCAATTAGCATGGCAATGCAATACAATATTCACACTGCTAGTTATTGTTTTTTAAAATTACTTTAATGTGTTACATAGCTGATAATAAATGAAAATATTCTGAAAAACGTTTGAACTCATAAAGTGTGTAATACATGTTTATGTCTATTCCAACAAATATAAAGTAGAGGAAATACCAGCTCAGCACATCTACGTACAACCTAAATTGTACTCACCAGACACAATCCATTCCATTAGGCCCGGTTCAGTCCGGCCACATCGCTTAATATCTAAAGAGTAGGCGCTGCATTTGAACATCCACTTGTAGAGAGAGGTCGCATAGTGTTTGACTGGCCAGATTATAAAAGAGACCGTCTCTTATTCAGTCAATACGTGTCAGGTCTGACCTAAATCAAGCCAGTGGGCAATCAATACAGCAATCAAAGAGCATGGGGTTGAACATTAGCCTACACCAGCTCACTTTCCACATTTGACTGTCACTGCGTCACAGAGGTTTGAATTAAATCTGAAGTCAGCCACAAGGCACCTATTAACTTGTTGTTTGATTTTATGTAGCATGTACTGCAGGTTTTCATGGCTGTAGGCTGCGTGTTGACCATATAAATTACCTTGCTTATGTAGATATGTACATTCCTTTTTTTCAGCACACACATGACAACCAAAATCTATCAAAGTCCTTGTAACCAGTTTTAAATATGAGAAAGAGGTAAGTGTAACATGGAATATACTGATGTTGACATTGACATGGATAGATTGCATAGAGACCTGTCTTGGGGAGCCTTATGAGAATCAAGAACACTGCATTACTCCAGGTTCCAAAGACAATGAAACTAGAAGGATGGTTTCTCGTCCTTCTGCTGTGGAAAGTGAAAAGTTTCTATCTGCTGAAAGTCCCATTTTAAGGGGCATGGCTACGAGCATGATTTGTGACATCAAGCCAGTCCTGGTCCAATTTGCAACTTGCAAAAAGTGTGACGTGCGAACACTAGGCCTCCAGTGCACATACAGTACACTGAGCAGGAAACACCTGCTTCACTGTAAAGTCCAATCTCAGCACTTTGACTTCTATTTATAGATTTTGGATTTTTAATAAAGGAGTAGATGTCATTTCAAAGATTTTAACAAAATAATTAAACTTTTTGGTGAAAAGAACATATCAGATACAAATGATTAAGTATATAAAGTAGAGCAATTTATATACCTGTAAAAACATGTCTGGAGAATAATTTATTCGCCAAGTAGCAAGTACAAGGAAATCAATTTCATTATTATTCATTGATCATTTTCATTCAGGTATTGAATTGTAATCATGGTGATTAAGCAACCTACACACATACACACTTTAGTTTCATACAGTTAATGCCTTTTACTGTATGCAAGATGTAGCCATGTCAGCCACTCCTGTTGCAGCCATTAGAAAATGATTGTTAAAGCCATATTTAAACATATCACACTGTAGAGGTAGTGAATTAAGCACTATGATATTCTTTCAGAAAATTTAAAGTACATTGAAATGATCTTTTCAGGTCATATCGAGAAGCTGAGTAAATTGCAGATGAAATACCAGTATGTACTAAAGATAGGAATTAGGCTTGTTGTGTAAAGGCTAAGTTCTGTGGAAACTGGCTGTCAATCACAACCTTGAAAATGACTGCAGTAAGATGAAGTGTCAGCCCCTACAGTCAGTACTTCAGAAGGAAGCCCCACAACGTCTCAAGGATTTTGAGACTACAGGCATCCTGTCAGTGCCATTGATGCTCCTTGTGAAGACTTGCATAGGAGTTTTGCGGTTTGTAAGTATTTCCCTTTACCACACTTTGTTAAAACTTGGCATGAATATTTCACTTTACAAATGTTGAAGTGCACTGAAGCAACAAACAAGGTACCTGTCTCACTGTATGAGGAAGTGGCCATGTTTTTGCCCTATTTCTTAGTGCAGAGAAGCTGGCTGTAGCAAAAAGCATCATCACCACCTTCCCATCCCTGAGTGTCTGAGTGGCAGGAGGGGGCAGGATTTTTAATTTTCTCTACAGTATAAAATATCTGTTGTTGTTCCATAGCCTAAAACCACAGCCTTTATTCTGTTTTGATTGAAATGATTTAGCAAATGTCTAATCTGGTTGCCTGCGACCCACATACCACTAAGGAGAATTGGAAAGTGTTGTTCACTGACATCTCCTTTCTTTCTCAGGAGCACTACTATGATCCACTGTGGATTCCTAGAGACTAAACTGTGCAACCTTAATCTCGAGCAAGGGCAGATGCGTTATAGCAAGTGAAATGTGACCAATGACTGAGGTGGAGCCAAGAGGCCTGATACCACGAAGGGTGGACATGGCAGCAGCACAAATGAGTGGGTCACCCTTATCAAATGGTTGCGGCCCTCAGCTGGTAGAAAACTTTGAAAAAAACCTGTATAATATTTGTTTTTAGTTTACAGTTGAATGTTGTGTGTGTTGGATTTTGTTTTATGTTACTTTCTTTTGTTATGTTTGACAATGTTGCTTCCTAACCGTAAAATTATATTTTGTCAATGTGATCAATTGAAACATATATTTCTTTGTGCAATAGACTGTAAAGTCTGACATGTGATCAAAAAAGTATAATACATTTTTTGTTTGACTTGTTATGGAATACAAGATTCATTTCATAACAGCATTCATTCATTTTATTAAATAAATACATTTTCCCCCTGTTTTGGTAAAGAATGTATAATATATAGAGCTAATTTCGTTATTAATTAACAAAAAAAGCTGGTAAAATGTTTGCATTGATTGAATAAAGTAATAGTAAATATAAATTAATACATATATTCATTCCAATATGAAAATTATATATTTATTATGATAAACCACTAGATTTTAGTAGTATTATAAAAGTCACACTAAAAATATTTTATCAATGTGTTTCTAAAGTTACGTTCCACTTATCAACATAAAGTGTGACTTCAACTGAAGTTCTCCTTAAATGTCTGTATATAAGTACAAATACGGTGACAGGAAGTAGCTGCATTTTCACACATGCGCAGAACATATTGGGTTTCCGGTAGGGAGCTTCTTCTTCTTCTTCTTCTTCTTCTTCTTCTTGCTTTGCGGCGGTTGGAATCCAGGTACATTACCGCCACCTTCCGCTCCGGAGAGCAGAACAGACAATCCGTCCATGCAACCCCACAACTCTTCCGGTAGGGATCGTTCCCTTTATACATCCATGGCAGTGACATTATGCTACTTCAAACTGCCACAGTGGGAAAAAAACCCAACAAATTCTCACATTCGCCGTGCATATTTGTCGTTCTGTTTGTGTTTTTACATTGTAATGTACTTTCCTGATTACAAACGTCTTGTCAAGTAGCTTAAGTACTTTTTTTTCACTATAGGAATAATATACTGGGTTTCCAACCATAGCAGGTGTTTGAGTTCGACATAACATCTTTGGAAAGACCGTGTAAAATGGAACGTGTTAACTTATTGCAATTTCCCCTGTTTTATGATTGTGGTATTTGTGTATTTGAAGTTTATTTTTTTTAATTGTGAGATTAAAGTCAGCAGTGTGACAATAAAGTCAGAACTCCAAAACAATAATTCAGTATCCGGAGCCGGTGGTCGTGCAGGTCATCATCTGAAGTTACACTGTTTTGTGGCGATAATGCACCAAATGGATGCCAACCGCCGTAAAAGTAGACGAAGAAGAAGATCGCCGTCTTTGTCACTCGATTATCACACTCCGTTTCTCCCGGTCTGGGTCGCTTCCTCTTTACGGTAACGCTCCCCACGACTGATAGGTCCGTCAAACGACCGAAATGATCGACTTGAGAGGACTAGTTCCTACTAGTACATAACAAAGGAGTAGTTCGGTGAACGATTCACTCAGGATCGACACATCACTAGACTCGGCTGCTTTTCGCTGAGCTACATCGGCCAAGCCAAGCGCATAACCGTAACTACATGCCAGATGATGCACTGAGGGTGGTTTTTAACAACGGACACCCGCTATGCAGTGCTGGTGCTCGGTGCACGACTTGTAGCTATCTGTTTGGTTAGAATAGACTTGAGTCTAGATATCAGGAAGCTGAAGAAAAGAACAGAGCAGACAGACAGGAGGCCACGGTTCCCCCTCACACACACACATACATCACCACGGCCTTGATGGTGATGTATGCAAGGAAACCAACGAGAGTCAGCGATGGGTAAATCAAGCACAAACATTAACATTTTAAAAGCTATGCGTAGGGTTTGCCTCGTTTTATGATTTCTAGGTAGGTTGGTGGATGTTTGCGTGCATCCGTTAGCTATCAGTGCTACCAGCTAGCTAGTTTGCTTGCGATTAGCTATGGGTTCTGGATATTCCTGTAGCTAAATCGACAAAACGTCAGCTAACGTTACGTTAGCTGACTAATATGTTGATGGTGAACCCTGCGTATATAGGGCACATTAGTCGCGATATATTTGGAAAATGTTTTTTTTAAAACTAGTGATATAATGAGCATACAGCGTTTGCTAAGGTGGCAAATCGTGCTAACTTGGCTAGCGGCAGCTAATTAGCTAAACATGTTTCAGAAAGTGTGTTGTTAAAGTGCTAACTCTTACAATAGCGTTTGCTCTGTGTGTTTCCACAGGTGCACCGACAGAAGGGAGTCACAATCCTATCAGGTACGACACTTGTCATTACTCTCCACTAACGTTGTTAAGGAAGGTGTGTTATTATTCCTCCCAAATAACAATCTGAAGCCTTCGTATTGTTAGGTTGGAGATGCAGCAACCATACCATGGTGTGAAGTTAAACTCCCAATAATACTGACACTTGATGATATTGTATGACAATTTAAAGCATTAAATATTTTATTTACATGAATCCACATTATGTTGCCAACTTTTAAAATGGCTTCTTGTAGACTACATTCAGCAAATGCTGTAAGGTAGAGAACAGCTTGGCTGTCTACTCAAATTTTAATATTTATTGCATTCGCGCACATTTCACACAGATGATATTAAAAAAAAATAAGGCAAATATTACAAAAGCTAGCCTGCCACACAGACTTGTGTGTAATGATATAGTTCAACTCTTCAATTTAGAATTAATCTTAATACTTTACATTTTAATTTAAAAGCTGCCCTAAAAAACCCAGATTCTCTGAAATTAGATTGAGACAACCCTTTCCTATAACAAAGCAAATTTACTGCTGAAGCAATATACTATTGGTCTCACTGGTGTTGCATTTCCTCAACTAGGCCCGCATAATCTTTTCCAGAGAAGTTAACTGATGCTCTCAACTGCGTGAAGAAAATGCTGTTGGTGTAAGCTTGAGCACATCTCAACGAGTCTTTCTGCCATGTTTAATTCAACCTAGACCCATAAATCTCAGCCAAAGAGCCAGTCCAGCAGCCTTTACCGTTACGACAAGGTCCGCGATGGCTCATCAGACCCCACACCCCCTTACAAGATGCTGCGGCGCTCAGACGAAAGCCCTGTCACCAGACATGGAGACGGCACGGGACATGGCAAGGCGAAAACCTCTCAAACAGTTAGAGGGAAAAATGGTAAGCCCGGCTCTGATGGTGGTGTTTTTGCATGCATTTTTAAGTTGATCTGAAAGGGTTGTAAAGGAAAAGGCAGCATCTTGGTCCTGCAGTAACGTCAAGACAAATAGACAACATCAGATGCTTGTGGCTGCAGGCAAACTTGATGGCTCTCAGCTTTCTGTGAACCAGTTTAACTAACCAACAAATACAGAGTATTCAAGTTAAATCTAGCAATCTTTTCTTGTTTTGTCATATATGCACATCATTCACTTTTGAGGAGACATGGGAAGTTTGATGGAAGGGCAAACTATTAACCTAGAAACTCTCATGAAGACCAAAGTGAAGATTTAAATTTTAGTTTTTTTTTTATCCCAATGCACACGGACTACAATATAGCTGTTGCTGCTCAAATGTAAACCATGCAAACCTAAAATGATCACAAACAAAGTGTTTCTTATTGGTCACTGAGGATTTGGTCCTCCACAGGACACATTGTGTACTTTCTGTTAACGTGATAAATGGCTTGTTGCAGGGACCAGCGGCTCTCCTCAGGAGAACTCTCACAACAACAGCTCCCACCATGGCTCTGACTCGCATGCAACTCAGAGCAAGCCTGCAGACAGGGTAAGATGTTGTCCAGTGTAATCTGGTTATATACCCTCAGCATTTTATACAGGAAATGCTGTCACGCTACTTTGAACACGGGATGCGGGACATTATATAGAGGCATCGCCTTTTCTCTCTCTCTCTCTCTCTCTCTCTCTCTCTCTGTCTCTGTCTCTGTCTGTCTATCTGTCTGTCTGTCTGTATACATTTTTGTCACAGTGCATGATTGAAACTACATATTTCTGTAACAGGCTCCCCCAAATGGTCTAGTTAGATTTTAGACTTCTTTGTTAACTAGAATTAATTATCTAGTTATTATATGTCAGTTTGCATTGAGCAATAAGGCCTGATGCTCAATCTTTAACGTTGTATGGTATAAACTGACTGACACACTGGTTTATCAGCATAATGATTTGGGCTGTGTAGGTTTAACATTGCAATGTAAAGCACCGGTGTTGTGTACTGTGGAGAGTGGTGCACGGCCGGTTAACAAAAAGGTTAACTAATCTATGTGTATGGTTTGAAATCTACAAGCATGCAAAACATGAGTACCCAAACGCTACAGGGTTTTCTCAATTGCTCACTTTAGTGCATCCATCATGAGAGAGATGAGGAAATTAATCAACAGAGAGACTCAGGTGCTGTAAGGTTCAGGTTTGAAGGCCTACTGATAATTATGCCTTCCTGTCCTCCTTTGCTCTGTTTTGACTTTCACAAGGCCAGGACAGTGATTACGTGATCATGAGCTGCTGCAGAAATGCCTGTCCATCTTTTATGGGCCTGCCGTTGTCAAAACACGTTCCATTTAGCTCGTCACTCAATAGTGAATCTTTATTTAGTGTCTGAAACTTAGCAGCCACTTTATATTTTACCAGCATTTGGCTGGTACTAATTTCCATCTCTGGTGAACAGTAATAAACTTGAGCAGTAAGTAACAGTGATTGATGATGATTTCTCTTAGCTTCTATAACATCTCGTGTGTGGTCTCTCTCAGCACCAGGACCCAGCAGATGACTGGACAGAACACATCAGCTCCTCTGGGAAAAAGTACTACTACAACTGTAGAACTGAGGTCTCCCAATGGGAGAAGCCCAAGGACCTGTTGGAGAGGCAAGCTCATTTAAATTAAATTACAACATGCATACACTAAAAGACTAGACACTTTTAAACCAGAGACAGTAATGGAGATTGTCATTCTCATGCAGAGTCATACATTATGAGATCAGGCAGTGCACCGGTCTTAACAGAATATCAATAGAGTCTTAACTGCTGCCAGCATCCTGCACGTCGCTAGTGTTGCTCTCTGCTAATCCGCTTCAGGGAACAACGACAGAAAGACTCAGTCAAGATGGCAGCGAACAGTTTCCCCAGGGACATGGACTACAGGCAAGAGGCCTTGCAGGACAAAGCCACAACAAGTAAGTATGCCGAGATCCGGGATGTGACCAAAAATCTGTCAAGTGCGGCTAAACATTTTCATCCGACGCACCTGAAATTTAGCAGGTCTGATTATTTATTTATTTATTTATTTATTTAATAATTAAAACAACAAGGTGCATCTACAACATTACACTTAGTAACCTTAATAACTAGGCTGAGCAGAAATAAGATGCAGCAAATATAGTCATTATATATGATTCAGTAAGCATCCACGGGGCCCTATTATTGGGTGCACCTACATGGAAAAAGTTTGTTGTACCAGTGTAAAAAAGTTAGTCTGGAGCCCTGCACTGGGTTGCACTATGGAGCTATATTACTGTCTTTAAACAAGAGCATGCTCTTTCAGTTTGAGAGCATGCTTTTTAGATTTCATGTTCAGATTTTTTAATACTGTCTCTCAAAACCTTGCTCTCGCACTCAAATGGCACCTGCTTTCTCTTGGATTTGCTCTGCTTCTGCTGAAAATGGATGCTAGCACGTGGATATGTTGTTACTTGCACAGATTTCTTCTCCACACACTCGTGCTACTTGTGTGCACTTGTGGAATTTCTGCTCTGCGCGTGGATTTTCTTTTGTGCAACAACTGTATCAAAATCCCCCGATCAATAGAATGCCAGTGTAGTTCAAGCAATTAAATTATCATTGCTTTACTTCTTACAGCGTCTCGGCACAGGCGGTTACTTTTTTACTGGGTTCATCCACTCCTGCCCTCCACGACTTTATTATATGTACAGTAAATGTATATACCAATGTCCGTACTGTTTATTTTATGATCATAGCTACATTTATTGGTAGCCATATAGCACACTGATGAGGGCCGGGGAGGAGAAAACAATGTCCCCTTCATGACTCAGGAGAGGGTTTAGTGGATCTCTGGACAACCTGGTCTGCCAAAGTCAAGGACCTCAAGTCCGTTTTTTACTTTAACGGTGCTATTGCTGGAGCCAACCTTTTTGTGATATTGTTTTATTTGACCATACTTTGTACACTGGCAAGGATGTCGTGAGTCAACCACGTCAGCTCATGCTCACTGAGAGCGCTATTAGCTTTCTAATGTTGGCTAAAATGGAAGTGGTAACAGTCTCTGTCTGCCCCTCTTCTCACATTAAGCAATGTACCTCACCGTAGCTGTAATTCTGTCTTGAAGTTCCCTCTGAGCTTAAACTGAACATACTCATGCTGAAAAGTGCTCCATTTTCAGTCTCCGCTATCTTAACAGTTAATGTTAGCACTGTAGGACTCCGTTATGTTTTTACAATAGTGAGTGAAGATCTGGGTGCGGTGGTATATAACATTATTGATTGTCAGTGGATTTCTACTTAAAACAGCCTGTGACTTGTGTCGCACTGACCAGCGCCACTCCCCACCTGCATAAACCAAATCTTGCTGGCATGTGCGGCTAGTTGTTGTGCCATTAGCTGTCAGTGCAACATGAGACAGGCCATTTTAAGTAGAATACCACTGACAATCGATAACATTATGTACCACAGCACCCAGACTGTATCTGTATATCAAGAGAAGAAATCTGAACATGAAATTATTAAAGCATGCTCTCAAACTGAAAGAGCATGTGCTACAACACGGTAATGTTATTGGCCACAGGAAGTGAAAACATCATTCTCTGAAATAGTATTTATAGCAGGTGCAACGAGCAGCTGGTATGGCAGAATTATGAAACCTAATTGATGTGGTTCATGTGTTTACATCCTCTCTAACATTGGGGCTTCTGTTGAGCGCTTTGTAGATAAACACTTAAATGTATTTTTGACTGCAATTTACTACATTTGTCTTGTAACTAATGCTGCGTTCTCCCGCTCTGCGCATCTCCAGAGACCACACCAGGGGACCAGTCCACAGCATCCAACTCCAGCCATTCCTCCACCTCCGCTTCCTCTCAGAGCCTGAACTCTGCTCCCGGTGCTCCAGGTTCCACCCCCTCTACCATGTCCTCCTCTTCGGGGCAGGGGCCTCAGTCTGTCCAGTCCCCGTCACCAGCACTGCTGCAGGACCCTGCCCTTCTGCATCAGCTCCTCCCAGCGCTACAGGCCACTCTGCAGATGAACAACGGCAGCATGGACATGGCTAAACTCAACGAGGGTGAGGGCACAAAAGATGGAAAAAGCACAAGATGGTGCTTCTTCCACTACCGCACATCGTGCCTTTTCCCACCATTTCCTACACATCGTGGCTTTAATGTAACATTTTGCGTGATCCCGGATACCAAATCAAACACATACGTGGCTACTTGCACCGCTAGTCAGTGATCCTACTTCACACTGGGGCCACCAAGTGCCCCCAAGATCCAGATTGGCCAATATAAAAGGCTGAAATGAAATTACGTATGAAAACGTCATGGTCGTATTATATTCAAGAACCAGACAAGTACACGTTCACAGCATCTGAATGGAGAGAGTATCGCGTCCTACAGTGAGTGTTATTTTTGGTTGTTTGTAGCCTTATTTTTGCAAAGCTAGCGAGTATTTTCAAGTCAGCTTATAGTGCCTTTTATAGTTGGTCAGCCCTAAAAACATTTTGTTAGCTCGGTTAAACCTAGCAGTTTCTGAAGGCTTGTGTAACGCCACCAGAGAGGAAATAACCTCGTGGCGGTTTTAGTGCAGAAATTGACTGTGGATCAAGTCACCTGTCAAGCATCTGAAGATATACGGCTGTCGCAGATGATGAGTCTGACAGGCGTGTGTGATGTTATGAGAGGAAACGCTTCCAGGATGAGAACTGTTCTCTGATAAAAAGAATCTCCAGGGTTCGTACAAAGTCTTGGAAAGTTTGGGAAATGCTAGATTCTTAATGTTTTCATGGTTCGAAAAATGCTTGATTTTCAACAAAATCTGGTGTTTCATCATCTATACAGTCACTCACGTAAACCAACAATCTTTTAATATTTGAAATGAAACAAACCTATTTTGTGATATTTGTTTGTCTCCTGGCACTTTAGGTACCTTGACAGTGCTTGAATTTTACTAGTTTAAATAGTTGTCTGAACCCTGTATCTCCGGTAAACTGTCCTAACAACTAGTGCGAAAGGCTTTTTCCATAAATGTTTTTTGTAAAAAGGGTGGTGTTCTTTATATTCAGGCCAATATGATCGCTTGTGTTCACACAGCTGTTGATATAGCCATTGATGTGTGTATGGGAAAAGCCGTCGGTCTCTTTCCATCCCTTATCTCTGTGCGTTTTCATCCTGTTATTAAAGGGTAAGTAGCTGTGTTGTGTGTTTCCTATCCTGGGCATTCACTTGTCATTTATTCTGTGTGAACCTGACATACATGTGTGCTCTTTGTTCCCTCAGCTGTTTGCTGGTAAAATGACATTAACATGTTCCAGCTCCTGTTGCTGGTTGAAAAAAGATCTTTCAACCGATTTATTTCTTATCTTAACCGTGGTTTCGAACTTAAAAGTGTGTCCTTGCTCACTCACTGTTCCTCTTTCCTCCCTCCAGTCTTGGCAGCTGCTGTCACCCAAGCCTCCTTGCGGTCTGTTCTTCATAAGCTCCTCACTGCTGGACCTGCTTTCAACATCACTGCTCTGCTCTCAGCTGCTCAGCACTCCAACCAAGGTACGGCCTCCTCGCCGTTTCTCACCATCTGCTACACAAACATAATTCCCTTTATTTATTTATTTTTTTGTATAAAGATCCTCCTGCTCTCCATGTCCACACAAATCACTTTTTTAAAGGCAGGTTGTCATTGACCTTCAGTCAATGAAAAAATTTGCATTTTCTGCAAGTTAACGTGTGTCGAGGCAAACACTGTTCACATGTAGGATGATCAAATTCAAATGCATCGCAATGACCCTCTTTTCCTCCGCGCTGATTATCCGTTCTATTTCAGCCCAGCACTCCAGTCAGTCCCCCGTCTCTCTGACGTCGGATGCGTCCTCACCGCGGCCGTACGTCTCGCCACGGAACGGCACGCCGCAGAGCAACCAGAAATCCCTTCTGGGCGTGCACCCTGGTGGAATCGCATCCTCGCAAACAAGGGTGAGTCTCGGAACTAAAAGTGACTAAGAAACATCCAGTTTGACAAATTGAGGTGGACTTCCCCCTCGCTCATGACTCTCACCCTCTCTCGCTCTCTTTTCCACTTTTGGTATGACGTCTTTTGTTTCTGGGGTTTTTTTATTTTTTTTTTCATCTCTTGCTGCCTGTTCTTCCCTCTTTAGGGCAGCATGTCTTCAGGAAAACAAGGAATGGTCCCCCTCTCTCAGACCGCAGAGAAGCGTCCAGAGGACCCCAGAATTCTTCAGCAGAGAAGGTAGAAGATCAGAAATCACTGAATTACAAAAACACAATTTATAAACTTGAACAGCAACAACAATTTTCATAGGGACCATTTGTTTGGTAGAAAGAGGTTTCCACAGCGAAGTCGGAGTATATTATCTAGAGCTAAATGTGTGATTTGGTTAAAGAGTTAGTTCAGAGATACAGCAGTTTGGGGCGATTTTACAGTTTTCCAAGATAAATTCCTCACAATGTATTTGCTTTGGTCCAAAGTTGTCAGACAGCAATATTACGCTTTCTTGGCTCAATTGTTGAGTGTCTGTTATCACATAACACAAGCATGATTCTATAGGCATCCAGGAATTGTCTGAGGGGAGGCCCACAGTCTCTGGCTATAAAGCCCCATGATCTAGAGTAATATTTTTTGCAAAGACATGTGAACAAAAAGAAAGTAAATTCTCGCTTCACAAATCCAATGTGGAGACGTACTATTACCTAAATGCATATCCAGTTTTGATCAAATAATTGGTATAGAGTGAATAATCCAAGGTATCCCTGACTAATGTACCAAAGCATCAGTATTCCATCATTAGGAAAACTGCCATCTACACACAGTTAATCCGTTGTCTCGCTCCAGCAGCCAGGAGATTCTGTGTACGGGATTAAACACATCTGGCACTGTGTTGCCCCACGTCCCCTCCAGCAGCACCAGCCAGACCCAAGCTGAGGCCCCTGGCTCCTTCACGCCCACCCTGGCAGCTCATTTTGATGAGAACCTCATCAGACATATCCAAGGATGGCCTTCAGAGAGCACAGAGAAACAGGTACGGCCCAGCACAGAGGTTTCCACATGTTTTCCACTGGGTTTTATTATAGCTGTAGCCATCAGTATGGTGGCTGTTTTTTTTTTTTTTTTACATTATTGTTTGGTTAAATTAAGTCTTTCCTTTGGCACCACCTTCAGGCCAAACCTTGCAAAAAAAAGGTTGCCCCTCCTTGATTGAATCGATTGAAGTCTCCATTTTGATTTACTGTCTGTGAATTTGAATATGCTCCCTGAAAATGTTTGATTTTCTACATAGTCTGGTGTTTCATCATCTCTACAATCACTCATGTAAACCAGAATTTCTTTAATATTTGAAATGAAACAATCCCGTCGACGTATTTGTTTGCCTCCTGTCACTTGCAGTAACTGTTTAGATGTGATAAAGGCTGGAAACGTTTGATTTAGGTTTTGATTTACTTTTGAGAGTGCTACTTACACTCAAGAAGTTGCACAAACTCTGTTTGGAAATACCAAGTAAGTGGTCCTTGTTTCTTCTGTGAAACTTGAGTTTCTCAGGGCAAGAATAAACCTTCCACTCTACTTGAGTTTAGTTTCAATCAGAATCACAAAATCAGTAAGCTAAAGTTGGTCCTTGTTTTTAGTATCTGTTGAATGTGTGTTCTAAATACATAAATCTCTCGTCAGGACTTGACAATAAGCACTCATCCACTTTTTTATTTATTTTTGCCAGGCGGCTCGGTTGCGTGAGGACGTCCACAACATGGGCAGCTTGTACATGTCTGAGATCTGCACGGAGATGAAAAACCTCCGCTCCCTGGTCAGAGTGTGCGAGATACAGGCCACTCTGAGGGAACAGAGGTGATGCAAATGTTTAAAAGAAGATCCGCATTAACTGAAACCGACGTTCACATCACACATTCACATGCCTTATTTTCTCCTCAACTGCAGAATCCTGTTTCTGAGGCAGCAGAGCAAAGAGCTGGACAAGCTGAAGAACCAGAACTCCTACATGGTGTGAGGACCTGACCAGAAAAGAAAGGACTGAGATGGATGGCTTCAAAATAATGATTGGGGAGGAAAAAGGAATAGACATGGACAGCAAGCTGCTTCAGCCTGTTTGTTCTCCCTACTAGAGCAACTGAGATAAGCTGTTAGAAGACAAATAAGATGGCGGCTGATAAAGTGAAGCTCCATCATCCTGATCATGTCTTTTTCTTTTTAATAATTCTTTTTCTTCCAGTGTCCACCATACCAATTGCTCTTGCTGAGAGGTGAAAACTGACGGTTCACCAAGTCGGACACTTTAACCAGTGGACACAGAGAACCTGAGGCTCTTTTACGGACTGTGAACCTTGGATTGTGTGTATTGTATTGGGTTAACTTGTTTTCCGGTGTGTTTTGATGTGTAGTGGTCAGGAAAAGATTAGTTTCATTCTTGGAAAGTGAACTTAAACAAACCATCTCAAAATAATTGGTGTGACACAATTCTCTGGTGGGGGGGTTGAACAAACTCGTTCGCTCCCCAGTCTTCTGAAATGGACTGTCATGCATTGAAATGTATGAATTCAATGGCAGTGATGTTACTAATGTTATTTTTTATTCACTATACTTGTCAATGGTTTTTTGCCATCCCAGTGTCTTCGAGCTGGTTGGTTTTACATGTCTTGGGATTAGCGAAGACCTTTGGCCAGTCATTTCTGAAAATACTTCAGTGTGCTTCAGTTATTTTGTCCCAGTTGCTGGGAATGTGCATTTTGACTCCAGTGGTACAAATCCACTGGGAAGTTGATGGCTAGTCATGTCAAACACACTCCAGATGTTTCAAAGCCATTTGGACAAAGCCTACATTATTGGACCTAGGTTGGCTGATAGTACATATGAAGTATTGTTCATTTGTAGCCCTGCTGGCCTATTTCTTTTCTTTCTTCTTTTCTCCCATGTTGGGGAAATATTCCATTCCTTTTGTGCAGCTTTGTAAGAGAATGTGTAAAAGAATGAAAAAGTGACCGAATTTCGAGTCCTGTAAAGCTAAATTATTGTTCCACATGATTGACTACATCCCTGTAGTCATAACAGGAAAAAGATAAACAGAGAGACGATTTATTTTTTCAAAAAGCAAACTCATGTTTTCTCTCATCTGTTTCGTTCAGCCGACACGGCTGTGGCCCCTTTATCAAGTGACTTGAGCCAGATTTGGCTTTTTTCTTTTTTTTTTTGGTTCCCAAAAAGGGTTCATTCATGATGAAAGGGTATACTTTTTATATGGGCATCACATTAAACTGCAGTCATACACTTCTACACCCATAAAGCAACTTTGTCTCTTGACTATTCTTTTCCTTGTCTTTGAATAGTTTCCACCACATCTGATGTGCACACTTTGTTTTTTCGGGGGGGGGGGGTCTTTGTATTCCATAAAATATGAGAATAAAATATTATACCACACTTTTTGCTTGACTTTTATTGCTGCTCTGGAATTTGTTTGTATGTGTGCAGCGTGCCTGGTGTATTTTGTAATTTTGCTAAACTAAAATGGGAAATGTATTTGCTATGGGACCACACCATGCACTTTGGCAATGACTCGTCAGGTGTACCACTGGTTTGGAGCGAACGTAGACACACAACGCACTGGTAACCCATTGAGAATTTGTGTGAGTGGTGTCTGAAGGGGTACAGCTCTATTTCAGGCCAGAAGATGGTGACTGCAATCGTATCTTGAGTCTGCTTCTGCTTATGTGTGCATTTATTTTATCGCTACTCCCAAGATTAAAAAGCTATTGCTGTACATGTCACATTTAAAATGTAGCCTAAACCAAAGCAACACGGATGATGGATGATGATAAAACCGCCACTGATAGATGAGACAAAAGAATAAGGAGCAGTTGAAAATGACTGTTTCACCAGAGTGGTGGATCCAGGATCATCGCAGTGAGCTTGGCCTTTTAGCACTTCAGCAGCTTTTTCCTGCTTGCACAGCTCCACGTTGAACTGGCACACGCTTGGCAAACTTTCAAAGAGTCATACCACTATACTAGGTGAAATACTGCATCTCTTTTGCCAATGGCTATATCAAAGCGTCTTCTAGTTAAACTTGACGGACTAGACAAAACACTAAGTGGTGATAGGGATTATGAACTGACCAGCGCCAGATTTTTGAGGCCACTAGCTCACCCTGCAGTCTGGGGCCATTAAACCATTGCATATATACTGCATATCCTGTTCCAACTCCTGCCAAATATGCCTAAAACGACAAAGGCCTATCCAAGGCATACCCAAAGTAAATTGAATGGTGCTCTTGAACCATTTGGAGTACATGCATGGCCTTGGTGTCTTTGAAAGGAAACACTCTGAAGTGTATATTTAGATTTCTGTGTCCGTTTTGCCATTATAACGTCTACAAAAACCGCAAAAAGTCCCAAAAATCCCAGTTTAGCTGTTTGCGCACGAATTTCACTTTACTCGAGACAATTATAGGTTATAGTTTGATGACGCCGCCTAAAGCGACAAATCCCTGTCTTCAGAATCTCATTGGCTATTCGACACGCCAATCATTATCATGACGCGCTGCAAGGGGGGCATGCGCTTCCCTTCACTGCAGACCCTCATTGGCTGTCGTAGTTTGAGGACGGGACATAGAAGGTCCGATTGGGTCAAATGAGGTGTCAGTCAAAAGATAGAAAGTCAGCGGACATTTAAAATCAAGAGATCGGAAATATCTTCACGTGAGCCGAAGTTATTACAGAGAATGTGTGAAATATTATGCACAACTGTCAGCTACTGAGCCATGACGCTGCGGCATTCTGTGGGATTTATGGATGTAATAACGTGTTTTGGACTAAACATTTCACTGACTATTTATCGTCTGGACTGTTTACAGCGGACCAGCAGCGTTTCCGGCGTCCTGTTGTTGACCTGTGGGTTTCTGCGAAGCTTCAAAGGTGAGGTGCTGTAACTTTGTTTACTTGTTGTGGACTGACGTTGTCGTTGGTTGTATCGGCTGCTGTGGTTGGATCTTGAAATGGTTGGCATCCATCGAATCGCAAGAATCTCAGCTTTCGAGCGATATGCGGCCTGAGCTCCAGGCACACAGCCAGGATTCTCTACTGCAGGCGGCCCGACGGCTCAACCGTGGAAAACATGATGGAAACACAACATTTAAGGTTGTTTCATGTGTTAATGTTGCCACCACTTTTAGTGTCTTCAGTTCCGTGGATGTAGTCACGTGCTTCAGTCATGATTTATGCACCGGTTGGTTTCCATTGCACTTTGCCATTTAGAGACTGCAAATATGCACATCGCTCTTCCAATTAAATCGGCATATTAATTCAGTGATGTCTTTCAATTTAAAAGCATGTGCACCTAAGGAGTGTTTGCTTTCCTCTCTTAGCACAACAAAGAATCTACATGCTGCATATTGAGATTTCCTGTTCTGAGGTTGTCCGGCTTTCATGCTTCGTATATACTTGGATGTGTCTGAAGTGTTTAGTTTGCGTCTTATGTTGGCACATTAGTTTGATCTCTCAGTTTCAACGAATTGCAAGAATGAGCATCAGCAAAATGTCAACGTTACTTGAATAGAACAGCAACTTATACTTTGCTGCTTTGCTGCAGGGAAGGTTCAGATACACAAAGGAACACCTTTCTGTAATTCTGCCCTAGTCAGCACGGGCCCTTTTGAGATTTGGAGCCAATTAAATATTTGTATACTCTTAAACTGGTTATCATGTATTCCAACTTTCGTCTTGATTTCATTTATTATCATTCAATCGTAGCACAACAGAACCCACACCTGGGACTTTTTGTAGTTGATGCATCATCAGCTGTGTTTGCGGGGATTATCAAAAGTGTCTGCTTGCTGCTTCATTTGTCCTCGGTATCATCAGGGGGCACGGAGCCTCATTGCAAACCAATCTCTGGTGTCTGTTACATCTTCATCACTAGCATAGCTGTAAACGCAGTTAATATCCTTTTGTTTCATTATGTGATCTACAGCTCAGAATTGACCCGAGTGCTTTATTTATCGCCTTCATCTTTATCTGACTGCCAAACTAAATTAGCGTGTGCTGACTTAGTACCTCAGACTGACGATATTGAGAGTCAGATGTTCTAAATTGCGTTTTCATTCATGTTTATAGTCGTAGATGTCTTTGAAAGCAACGGCACATTGTATTTCTATAATCCCATAAGTTTAAATCGAGTCAAATTTATTTACGCTTGCATCCTAAATCACAGCCGGTAATGAATCTCAAGCCGTGTGATACATTCAAATGCTCTTGCCCCATGTTAATAGACAAGGAACGTTAACCCAGAATCTTCATAGGTCTGCAGCTAAACCTCACCCCCAGCCTGCAGCCTCTGCATCACTCATGCCAAAGCTTGGTTTTTGGTATTACCACAGCTCTGTCATTCCTTAACAGTGGGTAAACGGTGAAATAGGTGCAGCAGGATTTGCTGGTAGCTTCATGGTAGTGCAAATTCTCATTATGGATGGGCATGTGCAGTATACGTTATGTGACACAGGGTCTGTCAGGCTCATGCTGAAAACGGTATGGCACAAGGGGGCTGTAATCGCACCTTTCACTTCACTGCTGTACACACCTGACATGCCTCACTCTCCACAGCCAGCTACCAAACACACCCTCCCAATTTAGCGTGTCTGTTTAAGCTGCAAACCTTCCCATCTCTCCCTCTGCCTGTCAGTGCCACTGCTGCCCTGCATCAGTATTGCTGCCTGTTCTTTGAGCCCCACCTCCTCCTCCTCCTCCTCCTCCTCCCCAGCATCCACCTGCAAGCTCTGTCTAGGGGGTTTAAGATATTTGCTCATCACTCCCCAATATCGCCACACCTAGACGCCAAACTCTATGTTCTGCTGCTACAATAGACGTTTCAAACATGAGCTGTCTGACTGAACTAGCAGTTGTAGGGGATAGGAAGGTGCATTGTAATTTCACTTCTTATTTTCACTTTTGTTCAACTTAACCTTTACCGACCTGTTTCATCTTTCTTTATTACAAGGGTGAACTATTCTTCCAACATCAGCAGGAATTTAATCTTCTGTCAAAAGTGAATTCTGGACAATATATTACCCGTTTTTGCAAGAGGAAGCTCAGAAGCGTTGCACGTCATCATTCCTTAAACCCCGATAGACTTCGTCACTGTCACCTTATATATAACAGCCAGTATTTCTCAACAGGTGATTGATAGAATCTATCACTGCTGCCTTCGGCCCTTCAGTGTTCGCTTCATACAGCACAGGTTAAAGTACTCTTACCTTCTCTGCGTGCAGTTTATTCTCTTCTGGGGACTTCTGGGGACTTTCCCATGTGCTGAACCCCAGTCAGTCACTCATCAGTCAGGGTGTGTGAGACACTGGGCAGTCCCTGTATCCTATGGCCCCTTTTGCCAGCAGTGTCCTTGGGGGGCCATGGGTAACTGTGCTGATGACCTGTCATACTATATTTATCGCTGTCACGCTTTTATTTATGGGTCCCAAGTGAGCCAACTGTGGGCTCAGCTGTTAACCCTGTTTCTCTGCTCCTCCCCTCCACTCCTAGCCCCAATTAGCTCTTTTCCCTCTCCACCCCACCTTCGTCCACCTCTCTTTGGCTTTTATCCTCTTTTCACCTTTTCCTCCTTGTTTTTATATCGCGCACACTTTTACTTCTGTCCGTGTCATCTTCCTCACTCTTCCAGTGGCCATTTACACCTCTGACATCATTGCCTCCCTGCTACTCCTCTCCCATCCTCACTGCGGGGGGGGGGGGGTTGCATTAAAGTGATCGATCTCCCCTCAAACTGGACTGAACATTGAAGGGGAGTAAGCCTTGGTTGACTTTGTAAAACGTCTGATACATGAGAGTGCTGATGGCCACTGCCTTTCAAAGCTTGCATCGTTTAGTCATTTGTCATTGACACATGTGTGGTGAGACTGGAGCATTGTGTCATTAAAACCAGATTTGAGTACACACTGTACCTTAGCTTATCATATCTACATAAGAATGATAAGACTTTGGGGTTGGCAGTCTTATTGCAAATATGTTGGTGAGCTATACATCTTGTGATTTACTATTTCAGGCCCACTAAAAACCTAGAGGCCATCTTAGCTCTGACATGTAACAGAAGCACGTGCAGCAAAACCTCTTATGAAAGTGGCCCATGGTCTTGTTTATTAAATATACTGCCGTTATTAAAGGCCCTGAAAAACATATTTTCTCAACCAGGTTCCTTCATGAGCCTAACAACAACTACCAACGGTTTTGATCATTTTACATGAGAGATTTCTATGCTTTTCTCTCTGGTCTGAAGTGGGCAGGGCTCTGTTGGACTCTGTGACATCACAGTCACATATTTCCATAGACCAATGCAGATTAGGGTGACATTTGTGGGGTTGTTACCTTCTGTTGTTTATCCATACCCACACAGTCATGATGAAGGAGATTAGCTTAGTTAATAAATAAAACCTAAAACCTATGTTTGAACTTTAAAACTGCTATAAGCAACATTTTTCTATCAACAATACAATACATCACTCTTAGTTTAAAACCCACATATGGCAGAGTTAGCCAGAAAGGCAAATCTCCATCTGTAGTCCCCCGATCAAAGGTTCAAAATGATAAGTTGCATTGATACATGGAAAACAAAGCAAGAAAGACAATGCCATACATTGTCACGTGAGCACACATTTCCCAACAATATCTTAAGTATAACCCACTTATACCTGAAAAGGTCTGTTCTTTGCAGGTACCATGACTGGAATGTTATATACCAATGGAAACATTGTCTCAAACAATATTCTGATCACAACTCATCTTCTCTGTGTCAGTAAAGCACTTAAACATTACAACAAACACTCTCACAGTTGGAATTGCCTTTCTGCAAGTGCCTGTATGCGTCTTTTTGTTTTCAATTATTTTCCAGACTAATCTATGTTTTATTCAGCCCGGGGACCTGTGAAGTCTGTCTATCTAAACATTGACGACTTGCACTAAGAATGCACAAAAACATCCATTTATTTTAGAGAGTTGATGACTTTTTGCCATAACCAGGGGTGCATCCTAGTAAAAATAATTTGTGTAGAAATCACAGAGGCAAGATGTTTTTACAAGATCTGCTACAAATCAGAGGGGGTGTGCAATTTAGAATAGAAGTGGATAACTATAGCCTGATATAATCCTGCTTATTTATACACTTACCTTAGTCCTGCTTGTGTGCAAGAGAGGATGCACATAATGTATGTATAAACACTGATCTACATAGACACATATAGAAATGAGTGAAGGGTACGACTGGGCTGGATGTTGGTCTTGCTAGTCTCATTATGATGGTCAGAAAGTGTAACAAAACAAACTCACCACAGGGGAGTGCTGTTAGTCAGTGGTCGGAGCTACTGATGACGTTTCACAGAACGCGAGCTCCTGAGTGTGAGTGTGAGTCTAACACATACCCATGAGCAAATTACTGTCTGGCGTGCATCCAGAGAGCAAATTAGTGCTTCAACCACATTATAAAAAAGCAATGACCATGTAACTATTTAGATATTTATCAGATGCGGATATCAGATTCTTGGCATTTGGCCTGAGGGCAGACTAAGAATCCTAAAGGTTTCTAAATAGGGGATACAAATACATTAAAAGAAAGATCAAAGCTTGCTTGTATTAGAATATTATCGATTTCTTCTGTTCTCTGGACTTCAGCATGAAGCAACAAAGATGTTGCAGTGGATGGAAGGTTACATTTTTATGAAACCTGACATCTGAAAAGCGAGGGTGGAAAGTCAGGTGCTTCTCAGGTGGTTTCTGTAGGACGCTGTGTGGATCTGAATCACAGATTTTACAACCTCACTCACTGGAGGATTCAAGTTCCGGGCTTATGGCCAGCAGCCGATCAAAACTTACAAATTAAGACAATTGGGTTACTGAAGCAGCCTTAAACAGCCACCAGTGGCTCTGACTGAGAAGAGTGTACGTTTGGCTCCTGAGTAGGTCCTCTGTTGTCTTAATTGTCTTAAAAGTTTAAGACTGTTTACTGATACAGCGAAGCTTTTGTAGCTATTTGGTTGGTTGTTGCAAGCCAGAAGGCAACAATCCCTCTTGTCGACTGGGTGAAAGCTCACACATACATTTGTACTGCGTAAGTATAGTGTAAGTGTACAGGCTTGAACTGTTGGAGGTGTGTGGGTTTGGAAGAGAGTATTCAAATGAACTATGTAATCATCTGACTCAACTCTTATAAGGTATTGTTGGCTGGACAGGCCTGCTTAACAAACCCATTGCACCTCTTCTTCATCTGCTCACACCATTTACAGTGTCTGTATAAATATGATCACATTGCTTCATCATTTGAAAGATGTCGGGGCTCCTTTCAACTAATTTCTACATGAGGAAAGATGCTTTTTCTTACATATTGTGCTAGATTTTTCACTTGTCTTAGCAAGCCACTATTCACTTGCATTGACTATCCCGGTGAAGCATAACTCTAAGGTAAGAAGGAGTGGGTTTCCTCCAGCCAGCACTAGCCAGCCTTCATATTGATTTTTATATATTTTCTTATCCATCAGTGGTCTAACATTAAAATAAGAACCTGCAAAAACTAAATTCCACCTGTATATAGCCATAGATATACACATGACAACCACTACTGCTCTGCGTATCCACACAGTCCAGGATTAGAGCCAGTTGCTGTGTGGTCGCGCTTAAAGAGGAGGTTTTGAACACTTCAGTGCATCATAGTTGGTGTGATTTGTTGTAGGTGGGAAATGTGGATTTTTCCTAACCTATCAAAATAGTTTCACAAGAAGGTCATTTGTGTTTTGTTTTTAATAATTGTTCAACAGCATCAGTGACGACACTTTCCCTTGCTCCTCATGAACTGGCTGCCTGGCCTGTATATTCCTATAGGAACTCTGTCCACTTCACTAATGTAATTTCCCTGTAATAACCAATGACTCATCCAATACCCAATGAGGACCAATAAACTCATTCACACCCCAGGCCAAGAGACTGTGCTTAAGTCATTTTAAAAAGCCCTAAGCTGACAATATTCAACAGAGATACATTAATGGAACTGAAAATGCCACGACATTGTACCCTGCAGCTGGAGTGTACATTTTAATAGCTGAGAAATCCTCAATCGGCTTGCACAACTAAACGTCCCCTCTGCCACTGCACTCTCTTTGCTACTAGGGGATGGAGAGGGGGGGGGATGACCGGTTAACATAGGGGGATGCATTGTGGTCATTTAGCTAACAAGGGATGGCATCCTTGTAAACTGCACATGTGCCATGTGGGAATGAAAGCTTGACACGTGTAGCAACAGTAACTAAGAGAGGTGGGGCATAGCAAGCAGTCAATTGAGCAAGACTGTGTTTTTATTGCTAAGAGGAGGAAGATTGTGTTATTTTCTCTTTCAAAAGTTGCAGTCTCCTTTTCATACCAGACAACTTTGTGTTTACATGTGATAAAGGTTACAAGAGTGATGTCTTCAAACCGGAGTTTTCACCAAGTCGTAATGTCATCGCATGAATAAAGATCAATGAGCAGTCCAATCAGCTGATTTCCTCCCACTTTACGCTGGCTTGGTTTCCAGCAAAGCCTGGGATGATTGAAGTCCTACAGCCGGCCCTAAATGTTTTGCCTTCTGCATTGAGCCCAGTTCAACATGATTTAAGAGATTTTAGAAATGAAAGATTGTCAAAGATAAAGGCTCAGGCAGAGGCTCTGCTGCTTTGACCGTACTTCATGACCCCTTGAGCAGCACTTCTCTTCCTTTCTGCTTCTTCATCCAAGTTCTTTTGTCTTCCACCTCTGAGCAAATTTTGGCTGATTTGACATTGTAAAGAGACGTAGCTCTGCCTCTACCGCCTCTTTAACTCTTTCTCCCCTTTTTTGTAATCAGCAAATGTATTGTGTGGAAAATCCAAAACTATAAATATATCTCTAAAAGACTTAGAAACTGGCGAATGTTAGTGAGGCTGTATTGATGATGCTTTGCAATCGACTATGCGAATCATTGGCCCTGCCGGCAAATGTGTCCCTTTGTGATTTATACTCCGGTGAGGCTGCACCAAGACCACAGGTGGAAACAGAAAGAAAAGGACTAAATAATTATCTCCCACGTTTGGTCCAAGTTTGTTTTTTTTTGGTGTGTGAACACTTTCTGGTCATTGGACAAAACAATGTTAAATGCTGATTTATTGTGATGCGTCTGTGAAGCTGCCACACCAGCAATTTGATTCAGAGTGGAATGGATTAGCATGTAGTCGTGATGCCAAATTACAGCCTTGCACGACAATAGACTGATGAAGCCAATTTGATAGCGAGAAACACTTAGCGGAACAACAAAAACACTTATCACAGTGTGGAGCTACTTTTGAAGCACTCCCTGAACTCTGACCTGCCGACGTCTGCGTCACTGGACAAAATGAAGCTCGGCGGATGGAGGGTGGGGGGGGAGGGTCTGGCATGGTTAAAAAGAAGGAAGACGTACAAGGTCTCATTGTAAGAGTCACCGACAGCACTGAGGAGAGATCGCACTTCTACACCTGTCATTCTTGTCTCTGTATGGACGTTTTATCGATAAACTGGAAGTTTTAGAAATGTTCAATCTGCAATGTGAAAGACTTGCTGTGTACCTGGCTTTGCAATGCATAGAGTAGCAGTGCTGGCATAAGAACACACAAATGTAACTTGGGGGAGAAAAAAAGTGTTCTCTGTGGGAGTAATTTAGGATGCAAGGACCCACATTGTTGTAATGATACACTGATACACTGATACTCAAAGGTTGTACTCTTAAAGATGGTTGAATGCTCAACTTAATTAAGTATTGATCTCCCCTGAGCTGGGAGCTCTGCAGAACAAATGTGCACCTGTGAAGGGAGTTGAAGAGAAGGATGCGGTGGCTGTCTCTTGTGTTTAGGTTTGCTTTCTTCTCCATTTTTCGTCGTCTAGCTGATGCGTCTCTCTTGTCCAATGCATCCCTTCCATAATGCGAGCTGAGCTGAACATGGAGAGGCCAGCTGTCTGGAAACAGTTGAATCAAAATTTCCTTTCCGGTGTAACCCCACCCCCCAACATGACCGAAGCATCAGTGTCTCCATCCCTGTCGCTTGAAAAGCCAGTGAGTGTAGATCATGCCCAGCAACCAATGGCAGCTTTTTTTAAATTCTGTATTCATCAAAAATGCAAAAATCACACCTCAATGTAACTGAATGGATGCTCTTCTGGATCTATCGTTTGGCTTCAGAGTGTACAAGTGTACATGAGATGGTCCAAGATCCCATCTCATGCCTGCAGATGCTTGGTCTATTTGATGAAGTCCCACCAGTAACAGCAAATGGGAATAAGGGCGCAAAATAGATGCCTCTGATACATGGATGGCAGCGTGTGCCGAAAATATACTTTATTCTGTACCTTTAATTACGATATTCAATCACTCTGTTCGCCTGCAGTATTGTGTAACAATAGTGCCAACAGCTGAAGAAAATGTATGGCGAACCCCCAACAGTGAAAAGATGACTGTGTTAAACAGCGTCTTCATATCCCCTCGGAGACACTCGGAGACCTGAGGAGAGATGCAGCTCACCACTCGGGTGTTGAATAAATAAAAAGTGAATCATCATGAGGAAATAATTACTCTGTCCACTCCTCTTGCATGTCCCTCCAGGTCCTCATTATAAATAGTAAATGGACATCGCTTGTATAGCGCTTTTCAACCTTAACGGTTCCCAAAGTGCTTTTACAGATTGCTCTCATTGCTGCCGACAGTGCTGGCTTCCACCAACAGCAACTTATGGTTCAGTGTCTTCCCCAAGGGACACTTTGATATGTGGACAGAAGGACGGGGGATTGAACCACCAACCCTGGGATTACCTCCTGAGACCTCAAAGACCTTTAAAATAAATGCGGTTCCACATCCGTTTGTCGAGCGCGACGTGTTTGTGAAGGGAATAAGAGTAGAGGGAAGCACCACAAGCTGTAAACGCAACACTGACACAATATCGCCTTATAATGTTGACAAGCAGTAGCTGCGGTTAAATGGACAATATTTCTTCAATCTGATTAAAATCAATCCAACTTACCTGCTTACATGGACGCTAAATAAAGTGATCTGATGAGATGTGCGTTTACCTGCCCGAACAACTCGTTTTTTTCAAGCCTTTGGACCATCGAGGCGTTAAACAATCCCTAAATCCTTTGGGCTCTGAAAAAAGTTCTATCAGCCACAGAACAGTTTGTCCATCCCAGAAAGTCTTTCACGTCACCTAATGTTCTCCCACGTGAGGAAAACATGCGCAGAAAGGATGTATTTATTCCAACCAGAATGAAACGATCGGATTAAGCCTTTACATGGTTACACTAATATTTTCCTTTTGAACTGATAACAGCACCCCTCTCAACCTGATTGAAAACTCCTTCTCAGGAGTCGGTCTCTTCCGATTGAGGTGGTTACATGAGGCCTTTTTTTTCTGACTGGGATATTAGGGTCCATGTAAACAGTTTATTTACACATCCTGCAGACACGGAGCAACATTGGCATTAATTTGGAGCCAGGCATTCTGAAGACTGCCTTATCTGATATGACAAATATAAACGTTAGCTCTATGTACATCATTCATAAGTTAAAAATAAGTAATGTTTGTGTTTATCTTGTCGTGTGCTGGTTGTCCGGGTGCTGGATGGGATGTTCCCCTGCCTCAAGTGCTGCTGTTTGTGATCCGCTGAAGGGTGGGGGCTAACGCAGTGAGCTGGGTGAATAAATGTGAACAGGAATGCAAATAAGCTTTGAGTGCCGGAGTCATTTTACTCACCATAATTGCCTGGGTTTGTTTTAATCAGCACAGTTACAGTTGACAGACCTCAACATTCCGTGTAGACAGACAGGAAGATCCCAACACGCTGTTTCACTCTCCATCACCCTTTTCCACCCAATTTACTGGATGTAATTAATTATGGCAAAGAGACAAAAAGAAATGAATGCATATTAAGCGAAAAAAAAAGGGTGTATTTTTAAAAAAAAACCCACCTTTTCCCGGACAACACTCGAATCATTGCTCACACTGCCAAGAATGAACAAAAAGTGCTGCTTCCAACTCATTTAATGATCGCTTTAGTTACACAATACCACCTTTGACCCCTCTTTATTCAAAGTGCCACATTTGTTTGATATATTACCTCAAATCACAACAGCTAATAGAAGCCATATATCTTCATTCTTCCTACGCTGGCTTTTTTCGCATGGATGGCAAAACATATGGAAAAGCTTACTGGAGGCAGGCCTGGATGAGCTTACGCCTGGATGAGCTTACGCAACAAACAAATAAGGGAAGCGTTGATTAATTGGCCCAGACTAATTCTAACCTGCCTCTTAAGTAATCATGTCGGATATTTAATTAAACATGAATGCATGGCTCGCTCGATAATCAATCGTTTCTCCTGGCAGGATGTGATCAAGCGATTTGGATGCTGGTGTGGCAACAATATGTGAGAGAAGCTCTAGAATTTATTGTGATGAAGACTTGTGAACCATTTGACCAGAATGTAAGTTGAGAAAGCAGCACGTTGCCTCTGCCCTTTGCTGTGCCATTGTATGCAGGCTGTGTATTCTCAAGCAGTTTGACTACAATAGTCCGCTGCTTGTGTTGTTCTCAGTGGTGTGTATTGGAGTGGAAGGGCGAATGCTTCCTAACTAATTGGCTGTGGCCTACAGCCTGTCAGTGATGAATGGTGCTGTAGGTCCTTGCTGGGGTTTTAGGATCATCACAGTGAAACTGAAGGATTGGAGGGCTAAAGCTACGCTCAAGCACGTGCTCAGTCAGCGAGCCCTCTGTAGTCCTAAAGGCTCTTTCTCAGCCCCGTGTGACGTACAAGCCGTTTTCACATGACCTGTAGCAGGATTGCTGCTCTGTGTCAGCTGAAGGCAGTATCATTATCATCAGGGCTCAGGGTGTGACTGATCTAGGGGTTACCTAATGTAACTTTAAGTGCGTATGGATTGGTAACATGAGAGGAGTGCTTTACAGTTGAGAGTAGAACAGAGTGGAGGTCAACAGGTGATCGCGTATCTCAGCCAAGATCCTTCACTGCCAGTGGCAGAAGCCTTTATGTCGACTGCCAAAGAGTCACGATGCGAATAGCCTTGCTGTGCCTTTTATATTTGGGCTCATTATCCTGACCCTTTCTGTCTTAAGTAGTCCAATTAGAGAAGTGGCTTTTGTTGCATTTGTCATTAAATTTAGATCAGCACACTTTGCCCCAGAGAGAAACAGAAATGGATACCATAGATACCAAGGAAATAAATGTCATGCAAGGATTTTCCTTAGAGGTGTTTAGATGAGCTGCTGAGATACTGTGAGCTTGTGCTTAGATTTACAGTAATGATTCAACCATGGGAACCTTTCCAGAAACCTTTTTAGAAATTCAGGTACCGCATTTTTCTGCATTTTGAGCCCATTAACCAGGTTTCATTGTTTGTCCCTGAGCAAGGTAGTGTTTTCCAATGACCCATGAATTGAGTCTATAAAACATTGCTGACCAGTCAAACACAGGCCTCACGCTTGTGTACATTCAGACTGAAAAGCAAGCGTCGGGCGTCTCTAGTATCAATATTAGGACTGGGGATGGGACTTTCATTTAACATTATTGACATGCTGCAGATCCCACCTCCCTCCTGGGAAGACTGCACTCTTTCCTTTGGTTTGCAGAATAATGGATAACTTGGTGCTTTTAGAAACTTAATTTACCTTAAAATAAAGTGCCCACCTGATAACCCACATTGCATTTCAGCTTTCATCTGCCCTTATCTTCTGACAGCAGTCCAGCTCCATATCTGCTGCATCACTTCTGTGGTTAGAAAAATGTACAGACCTAATGATGTTACCTCTAACGCTGCACATAGTGAAACACATACACTGGCATAATCTCTTTTTATTTTTTTTATTTTTTTCTTTTCACTTCCAAATATGTCACAAATCACCTAGCAACCACATCTGGCACCACTGGGCAGGCTCATTAGAAAACTGACTGCGTGGAAATAATGACTAAATCAATGACTAAACAATCTGGACCCATAATAAAAAAAACCCTGAAATTAAGTGTAGCTGTGGGAAGTCAATGAAGTAATTTATTACAAATTACTGTGTTGGGAAAATAGTAATATTTTGTTTTATTCTTTTATTTCTGTATGTTCATGCTCTGTAAGATTAACCCTAAGAATGCCAGACAGTGTCTGCACAGCTGCATTTTTACTTAAGGACTGTATTGCTTTAGGGCTTTGACCTTAAGACCTCAGCTTTTATTCAGTCCCCAGGATTGCCTTTAATGGTAAGGCTTCCTGCGGAATGTAACCTTACTAATTATCACTTAGCCTCCAGGCTTGCATTTCGGAGATAAGGTAGAGCTGGTTAGGCTGTAGTCACGCCCTGTTGTAAAACTTGGTTGTCACTATGGATATAAAGGCTGAAGAAGAGACACAGTCCTTTTGAGCAGCATAACTTAGCGTTGTGTGAGTTGTTGAACATATCTGTATGTGATATAACTCTGCTCCTTCTTGCGCAAGAATAAAAGTAATTTGATTGATGATTTTCAACCTGGTCTCGAGTAGAATATTTTTCTATCATACTGTGAAACAGGAAGCTTGTTTTCAGTCACCGTAGTGGCGTGGCTTTAGGGATGACAAGGCAGGTCTTTTGGACGGACTCCCACTTTTGTCCAGACTAAAAAATCTCAACAACTGTCGAATGGACCGTCATAAAATTTTGTACAGGCATTTATAGTCAGGATGAATCCCTGACGTTTCCTGTAGCACCACCTATGCATTTAGCACGTTAGCTGTGCTTATTGTACAGCCTCACAGAGCCGCTAGTGTGTCTGTATCCCACTTACGAGATAAGAGCGTTTAATTTTGCCACCATCCCTATGCTTTTATTATGCTCTAAACAGTATGTGTGTAACTAAATGTGCAGTTTTATATTTTCTCCCAAAATTACATGAGTGATTTATTTCATTAATATTATGCAATATATTCAAACTTAGTGCAACACAGCAGGGTTTCTCATTACACAAACTTGGTTCAAGGGATTTTTTTTTCTTCGCCAGGCACAGTCCACACTATGTTCATTTGGAGATATTTTTAATTCACAGCCAGATGTCATTTGTTCCCTGGGAACGGGTGACAGCCCCATGCAGATGAAGCAATTTGTGCTTAGTCAGAGGGCCGCAGCAACAGAAAATGTGCTACATTTCGTCTAATGTCTAATGTAATCAGGACCTGAAGTTCATCATGTTACTGAAGCTGCATGCTGATCTGGTCCACAGTGGCAGCATTTACGCTGCCCCATAATGAAGTATTGACTTGAAGGAAATGATTAATAAATGTGACTTTGTGGTGCTTGGGGCTAAGTCATCCCTCTTTAATGACCTCGTCATATCCCTCTGAATTCACAGGTAGCCAAACCTATACCGCATCATTACCCTCTTTGTTGATTTGTGTCATTGTCCTTGAATTGATTTGTGGGAGATTGTATAATTTCTTTACCATTGGATGTTTCCCGCTGCAACAGTGTGAACCGTCGGCTTCATACAGTACAAAGAATGATTTATATGTGAAAAGTGTAGATTAAGTTGAGGACAAGGTTTCATTTGTGTGGCATCATCAGGATTAGCAGGGAGGGCAAAACTGTATAAACACGGGCTTATCTGTGAATAAAGAATGGACAAGAAATGATGTGGCACACCAATTTTCATTCGCGTGTGTATGCAAAATGGAGCATAAAGTTGATGGTTTTAAAAAAACGACAAGCCTGACATAAGGGGAAACCTGGAGAAAGAAGGATGATGCAGATTCCAGAGCTCTGATATGAGCACGAAGACTTCCTCTTTCTCCTCTACCATCTCCCTGAAAGGTGCAATGCTCTCCAGGAATGTTAACAGAAAACACAAAATTTTAGAGGTTTTTTTTATCTCTCTCTCTGACTTCTTGTCCAGCTGTGTGATGCGATGATCCGGTTCAGTGTCCTGAATGCAAGAGAGCCAGGCAGTGTGTTGAGAGCCCGAGGGTTTCCCTGACATGTTGTGTAAGTAGCCAAACCCTTTGATGGATGACTCTTATTTTCTTGTCAACCTCAGACTACTTTTATGTTTATCTTGATGTTTTCTTGATGGGCTTTCATTTATATAGTACAGACTGGACAGGACAGGAAGGGAGGAGGAGCAAGAAAGAGAGAGTCAATCAAAGACGGCGACAGAGCGAGGGAGCATTGCGTCGAGAGTCAAACAGAGGCAGGTGGACAGCGAGGAAGAGGGAATGAGAGACCACAGAGAAGGACCTGCGGTAATTAAATTAACCTGTTGTAGGTCTCCCAAATGATCAGACCTGATTGCCATTTTTGTGCAGAAACATGTGAATTAAGCACCAGTTTCTTCAAAATACTGAATGACTGAGCCTCCGCAGCTGCCCAGTTTGAAAATCTCTCCCTCGACCTTCATTTGACTCACGCAGCGTTTCATTCACCTTCACTGTTGGAAGGCCTGCAGACCAGAGGTCGAGTGCGGTTCACACTTTCCCTGTGTGTAGTCATTACTGGTTCAGTGTGGGGCGGCTCTCATTTTCTCCATGTAATTCTCTGGTATTTGCTTGGGCCCTGTGGTTGTTGGTTACTTGATGAGCAGCGCTCCCCTGCACCACCCGGGGGAAATTTAACCACCTCACATTGATTTACAAGGCCTTCCATCAACTGACCTTAAAAATATCATGAGGATCCTTGTGAGCGCACCCCTACATCACTAGAGCGTGTTTTTTCTCACTGTCTGGAAGAAACAAACAGGCACAAATACCAGAGTTAGGACTATTGAACTAGTTTGGCCCCTCATCTGTGTGGGGCCACAAATCCAAAATAAAGAAGCTAAAACGTTCTCTCTAGGTTTGGACTGGTAAAAATCAATAGAGTATCAGTATCTCAGTTGAATCAGACTGTTTGATTCAGCTCTAAGTTGGTCTTCATGTGTACCGTCTGTGGTTAGAGGTATTTCTCATATAGACACTAGTCTTTGTCTTCACAACTAAAGCCTTCAGAACTTGAGAAATAATGCCAGAACGAAAAGCCAGACGTCTTTTTGTTCTTCTATTTCCTTGTATTTTTTTTAAGTTTGAATGACTGTCTACAAAGATGCAGAGGGATGTCGATTACGTATGACCAAATTAAATGCCAAATAAAAAAACTACTGTATAAAGTCAAAGAGGAAGTGAAAGTAAAGAAACTGAGCACTATTTATTCATTATTGAGTTTAATCTTACAATAGATTAAGACGGTGTCCCATGAAACTGCCTCCTCCTGGCACCCATGTGCTTATCAGCTGCAGAATCGATGAGCTATGAGAGGCCTTTACTAACCACCGAAGCCCACAGCCATTATTCCACCGGCACGGACTGTATTTTGAGGGTGGCAGAGAAGATGGTTGTTGACTCAAACGATCTCTCAGGTTGATTCCGTTCAGCTGGTCTTTGAAGGGCACAGTGCCAGTGTTTCATAAAACAGCAGTTGGAATCTTTAACTAAAACATTTTCTAACAAGTTTAACTTATTAAACAACACAAAGAATTCAAATTAAAACGACAATCAATTCAACACTTCTAAATTAACGGCACTGGTTTTTAGAGTTTCATTTTCAAGGTGGAGAAGATGGTTACAGACGTCAGAGCTTTTGTTGCTTTGGTGCTGTCCAGCAGCAAATACCTTCTTTAGGCAGGGACGCTATCAGACTTTGACAATTTACACAATGGCACAATGTTTCATCCAGGCATTCTGTCATTTCCTGTTGTGACACCGATTCCACACAAGTTAGAGTGTAAGCATAAAGCAGCATATTTTATCTAAGAAGCTTTGAGTATACAATGTAACTCATGTGGCATATCTGTTGCATCATTTTACACCTACTGTCTTTGTATACATCCATGGACGATCTATCGATCGATCGATGCATGCACACAATGGGCATAAAGGCAAATTAACTCCCTGGACAGGTCACGTATCCATCACAGGACTGATACAGGTAGACAAACCATCACTCGCACTCACATTCATACCGATGGGCAATTTCAAGGCTGTCTTTTCAATCTTGGGAGGAAAGTGAAGCGGCTCATACACCGTGTGCACTTTTATCGATGATGATGTGTTTATTGACCTCTAATGTCTATTTGCAGTGCAAACCGCTGTAATGCTCATGTACAGTAGCTTACAGTTCAGACTACAGAGTTCAAAGTTGATTTAGAATTGATTTTCACTTTTATATTCCAAACCTCATCTCACCTTTGACATTATAAAGAACACTGCGACTTTGAATCTCTCACAATCACCACGGCCTACAGAAGCTCTTCTCTGAAAGTAAAAAGACACCATTAATCTCACGTCTCACCTGTCAGACTCGCAGATGGTTGATGACCAACACACGCGCCCAAGTCTCCGAGGGCACATATTTTTACTGCTACAGCTCCGACTGGGGCCCCTTCATTGCATGAGCTTTCATATCGCTGATAAACAGTTCAGCAACACGCTCACGCTGCTCTCTGGGTTCATTTAGGTGGTGACAATCGGACACGTCTCCGTGGGTTTCCTAAATCCTTCAAAGAACCTACACTGAACCAAGACAGGTTTTTAGAACTAATGTAAGGTTTTAAGAGCAGTATTAACTTTTATACTGTATATTACAGCCATAGGGGTCAAGCTGGTTCCTCCCTCCAGCATCAGATAGTGGAGAATTAAAAGAGTTTCTTGACTACATTGGCGGGCCTCCAGGACCGCCTAGCCTGAGGCATCACCAGAGACACAGACTGAATACTTAAAGTGGCGATTAAGTTGAAGATTTCTGGTACCCTTATCTGAACTCGTTGATTCTTTCAGTGCCGACAATGGAATATCAAGTGGACAAAGTGGGCAGCTGCCCTGGACCCAGACCCCCAGGGGACTCTGAGGGCCGCAGGTTGGTTTGGTAGTCTAATGTGATTCATTGCGATGTTGTTTAGAAATCTGCACTACCACAGCAAAAATAAATAAATAATCAACTGAAATGTTAAGGGACTTGAGATGACTCCTGCATTTCAACTGACTTGAGGTCAAATTGAGTTTACTCTAATATCAAAATCTAGTTTTAATATAAATCACATATGCATTATTGGCCAGAGGTCAAGCGGTACCCCAGTGGGCTCTGCAGGGTTGTGCGTTGTTACCAATTCTGTTTGTGATTTTCATGGACAGAATCTTGAGGTGAAGCCGAGGTGTGGAGAGCCTTTGGTACGGTTGCCTCAGGATTGCCTTTCTGCTATTTTCGGATGGAGTGGTTCAGCTGGCTTCATCAGACTGTGACCTCCAGTGCACACTGGCACGGTTTGTGGCAAAGTGTCACCGTCTGGACTACCTTGTTTAGCCTGTGTCCACCGTGACCTGGACCCGAACAAGTGGGTGCAAAATGCGCTTATGAATAGATAGAACGGATGGATATTTTAGTTCACATTTAGTTTACATGGTCCATATTCTAAAATATACATGTGTATTGACACATAGTAAACCTGAGCTTGAACATAACAGGGTACATAGGGAATGCACAGAGGGTTCAACAGGGGTCCACGACTGGTTTTTGCCCCAGAGCCCCCAGCGGGTTAATCCACAAAACGTACGAAAAACAGACACATCCACTCTTCCCTTTATTCCCACTCTGTGTGTTCACAGTACCAGTGAAAGGCCCCAGTCAACAGAGAGGTGTGTCTCCAAACATAAAAGAAGCAGACACTTACAGCCCTGGTCTTCAAAGTAATCCTGCAAATAATTGAACAGGCTCAGCACATAATGATCTCCCTGCTCAACTGTGAGCACCGTCTTCTGTGCTTTCTTAAATCTAACAGAACACAGATGCTGCGAGCTGCTTTATAAGTTGTTGTGGCCTCATGTAGTTTTCTGTATCATAGGTTTTGACTCAAACCCCAGCATTAGGGGTGGAAGAGGGTATTTCAAGTGCCGAATAAGGTCCATCAGTTTGAATTCAGAGGTGGATTCAGCTGGGGGATTTCTTGTTTGTTTTTTTAGGTTTGGCATGTTTGTCCTTTCTTGAGTTTAAAGTGGATTGCACATTTTAAGGGATTTGGAGTTAGAAAAGAGGGTTATATCAAACACTGTCACCTGCTATTACCTTTCACCTGCATTGAAGGAAATGCAAGGTATACCAAAAAGTATGTCCAGACTAGATATTTATTGTCTAGACTCTGACCTAGATGTGAGTCATGGCAATGAGCTTCACACCAGGGTGACTGAAGATGTGTTTAGACTGAATGTGAACAAATTTGACACAATAAAACCAGAGAAAAGGCTCTGCAGAGGACAGTCAAAGAAATGTCTCAATTACATAAATGAGTGACAAACAAATGCTTTATTTGTAAAATCAAGTCATGAAGTTTTACAGTTAAAAGTGTTTACAAAGTTAAAGCTATTTGCCCAGCACTAAAGCAAAGAACTCTCGCATATAAGAGGGCTGAGGCTGTTTGTGTGAGGCAGACTTCATTGAGGTGTGTCTAGAGGCGCCACCATTTACTCACCACGGCTGCACACGTGGGAATTCAACAGTTCCCATTGCTCTTTAACAAGCATGCAGTGAGAGGACCTCAAGGGCAAGAAGCCTCCCCAAGCAAATCGCTTCTCTAGAACAAATGCACATACACCACTGATTAACACACAAGAAAACAATGAGAAAAGCGACGCAGAATATGAATAGACGGAAACCCATCTGGTTTGAACAGACAAACTAGAAGAAGAAAAGAGCCAAAACGAAGGAATAAACACGGCAGAACAGGAGACAGCAGATGGGAGACGTACAATAGATGAGACGTTTTATTAACCATATCATCATCCCCCAACAACACTGCACAATGAAACTACTGTGCAGTTTGGTAGCCTGCTTTGGAATAGGAATGGTTAGTAACACGTTAGTAACACGTCAGCCCGTTCACTCAAGCAAGACCAGAATAAAAGTTGTAAATAAACAACACAGTTTTTTTATTAAAACGCACACAACTGACTCAGATCTCGGTCCCATTAAAGGCCACAGGACGAGGCAGTGCAAAGAGACAACGCCCAATGACCCGGCCGGTGTCTTTAAACTCCTTTAAGAGACTGAGGGGAACAGGACTGGAAGGGAAAAGTGTGCTCGAACCACATTTTTATTCATATTTTACAGCAATGGAAAGCAATTTCCACACAGATTTGAGAATTGCCAGAGCTACACAGTTCATCTCAACATGAATCCTTAATGTGGTTTTGTCAAAGGGATGCAAGTTTTACAAAAACATCAATCGCAACATTTCGCTCCCCTCTGTTATATTGTTATTTAATTGCGCCAGAGTTTTACAAGAGTGATCATGATTTGGTGTCGGAGCACTGTGGGGGAAAAAATGATGGAACCAACTAATAAAATGCTTTTACCTAACCGTTCAGCCAGTGAAGACTGTGCAATTTTATTTCCTTTGGTTGTCAAATAGGATGACGCATTTCAGAGAAATGACTTCCCTGCTGCTTGCTTCGGTTTTCAAGCAGCAGTGCGTTGGTTTAGCATGTGACCCATGTGTTCATTATATACCATACATTACACTTGCAGTATCAGCCGGGACTTTTTACTGTTTATAGACACCCATATCGGAGGATTATTTAGTAAATCCTTAATTACAAATACTTTCATTCATTCTTAACCTGGGAAACAATAGTGAAACAAAACAAGGCTCTCTTACTAGATTTTTCTGGAGCTTTCATCCACAGCTCCAGAAAAAGGTTGTCTTCTTCAACAGATAGAGTTTGCTCAGTTGTCATGGAGATTATTTAATCCATGCCCCTTTGTGGACTTCTCATCCTTGTTGTAACTCCGTGACATCTGAACAAATGCCATCCACTGAAGAAGACTGTGTGCTACTGGTTGAAAGCCCTGGGAATGTAATTTCCAGGAGAGAGGGTTGCTCCATGACGACAAAGCAAACGGCATTTGCAGATGAAATAGCTAGTAAGTGGATCTTGAGGTGAGGTAATTTTGCCACATTTATTGTCATTGTCTAAATTCTCAAATGTATTGTCTTTGTTGGTAAACTGCATAATGATATAGAACAGCGTTTGAGGTCTATGTTTTGTCTTTATTGTTCAGCATGTTTTCCACTCAGCTATAATTCATTTTGCTAATTAATGCTCAGTGACAACTTTGAGATACCCCCAGTGTCCCCTGTACAGTAGCTGCAACTCGCCACATTGGATGAAGGATTCAGTTAGAGAAGCACAGAGGTAGATGCAGGGTGATACATCTGCTCTGCAGCCACAGTGGTACTGAGGGCCGTAGTGTGCTGGCACCTGGCAATGCTGCTGTCATCTTAGCCGAACCTTCTGAGCCAACCGAGAGGGAAACGGCTCCCGTTTGACTCCTTGGCAAAGCTACATCAACAGAGAATACGCTACAATTTCCGCTTTAGCCATTGCTAGGCTTTTACAGTTTGCCTCACAGTTTTCTATCCAGCTCTCTCCCTCCCTCAGTCCCAAACCTGCCATCTTAATGCTGGGTAAGGGGACTCGAAATGGCTGATGGGAGATTTTAAGAGGTTTGTGGTTTTGTGTGTGTGTGTGTGTGTGTGTGTGCGTGCATATGAGTATGGGTTCTTCCTGAGAAAGCATCGGAGAGCTGCTTGATGGATGGCTTGGTAATGTATGACGATCTAGCAGAAACGGCCTGCCGTTAATCATTTCAGCTGACAGGTCTGCATTCTGGAGGAGACGCTAAGGAGGTGAAGCAGGAGCGGGAGAAGGAGGAGCAGGTAGAAAAGGGGGAGGTTGTCGACGAAGCACAGTCCATCCATTTGTCCACTCCTTCACCAATGAACCTATGCATCCACAGCAACAGAGACGGGCTGAGTGAAATGCTTAGGTAGAGAGTACAGCAAAACCCAAGATCATGATCTGGGTCCAATTGATTGTATGAAGTCAGGGCTTAACACTGGACACAATTAGCCAGGTATCATCAATTACATGTACATGCAGACGATTATGCAAAAACAAGTCTGTCTGTGTGATTTGATCAAATAGCTGAACAAAATCCCTCGAATCCGTTATTCCTTCAAACCCGCCTCAAAACCCTTCATGTCCACCATCAAAGTCTGCATTCTTCTCTGACTTCTTTGAAGAATCCAAAGGTCATTTGTGCTGAGCAGCACGGTCACATCTTTGATACTGAAGTTGATCCAATTGTGAGGGAAGAGCTTCTCCGAAACACAACTGGCACCCAGAGCTCTTGAAAGGTGACATTTTCCAAATTGGCAAACATTTCACCCTGACTTTGTGCCAGCTATGGATACATATTTTGACACCTATTATATGTAATGACCTTTTCACATCTGTGCGTCTTTTTCCCTTTTCTCTCACACTGCTACATTTAAGTATCCCTAAAGAATGCACATCCTGGCACTTATTTTTTTTATTTTTGGTTATTTGTAGGTGAGAGTTAATACAAAAACAAAGTATAAATTTAGATTTTGTTTTTATTCCTGTTTGAAACAAAGAACGAAATTTAATAAAAGTTGCCATTAATGTTGGTCTGGTTGTTGCTTCTTGGACTTGCTTGGAGATGCTCTGTATAATAAGACCTTTGTAGCTAAATAGTGTAAGGATATTTTCCTATCCTGCTATAGATAAGGGATGTATTGGATACATTGTGATGTGAATGAGGAAATACCAGCTGTAATAAATTCAGTCTGGTTCCATAGCCTATAATAATACACCTTACAGTGTGTTTTATGGGACTTTATGCACTATGCAAAACAGTTGAACCAAACAAATTATATCTGGTTTGTTGTATTCTAGAAACATAAATAGCCTTGCTTGTAAATTGATACCAGCAGCAATATGTGTCACACTTTGTATCTTAGTTTTTTTTATTTATTTTGATCAATTTATCAATTTTTCCCATGACATACCACTGGTGACTCCCACTGTTTGCACATTTTGGATGGGAGTTATAAGCAACAACAAAATATAATATAGGAGAAATAGGGCATTCCATACTTGGAAAAACAGGAATACATCTAAATATGACAATAATAAAAGTAACACTCTGATAGGTGTTTTGCGTTATTATGGCTGATTAGACCTCTTCTCAGGTTGAAAGTGGGTGGGGCTAGTGGCACCAGACTCATTTATTCGTTAATAAGGACAATAAAGGTGTAGCTTGTCTTGCCCCAACAGGTGCAACAAAGGTGCCAGTCAAGCACAGCCGCACAGTCCTGAGAACTAATCTACTCAAAATAATTAATGTCATCTCTGGAGGTTTACCATAAGCATGCACAGCCTTTGAATGTATGCCTTCGGTATATTGCACTTTTTGTCATTAAGGGAGTGTAATTGTACTTATAAAAGGCACAAATTGCAAAACACTGGTTTGCAAAGGGTCCCATTGAACCCCTGTAAATCATCAACAACAAGTTAGTGTACTAACCTCATTCTGAGATGGAAAAGAAGCACTTGACCACTGAAAAATCTTCCTGGTGAACTTTAATTTTACTTTTAAAACCCTTCACAAAGTGCAGTTTTTGTAAGTGCTGTTGCAGGTCACGGCTGTCTTGAGTTGAAATACTTTTCAGTGTTTGTAAAAGAAGGCAGGAAGTTATTGTGAAGTAGTTGTTGGCTCGAGTGAGGTCTTGTACCCTAATGGTGTCAATTGCTCTTGGTCAAAGATCTTTCATTTCCTGTCTTGTGCTGAGATGTTGCTGTACCACACTAGTTATTCCAAAGGTTAGGATGCTCCCGATACTAGCAGTTGCATCATACCTTTCTGTGAAATGGGAAAGGTTTTCAATGATCTTTAAAAAGAAAAAAGCTTTGTCAGCAGGTGTCCTTTTCAAGCATTCCTACCATTGTTTGTTTTGGTGGAGGAGAATGAATGGAACGAATCGCTCCCCTCCCACCTCCCCACTACTGTAAGTCTGACTGGACCAGCATTTCGTTACTCATTAACCAGCTGGTGACATCCTCGCATGCCTTTTCGCCACATGCAGGCGACACCCAATAGTGTCACTCCTGATACATAGACATCCTGGATTTTGCAGATTCAGCGAATGCGCCTTGCTAACTAACGTAATAAATGAGATGCCCCATTTTTGGCGCCTTTTTCATGCTTTTGCTGAGCTGACATCCTCCGCCTGCGAGCGCTCGTCAAAAGCACCTCCTCCACGCCGTTCTCCACCCCTCCATTTATCCCTTTATCTCCAGTCCCTCCGCACGCCGGATGAAAAATGGCAAAGACTGCATCGGCTGCAGAGGAGGTGAAGAGCGTCCTCCCTCGGTCTGTCACTAATGCTTCATTAGATACTTGGCGGGGCCATTCATCGCCGTTATCACCTGGCCACAGCGTGTCCCTGCGCCTTCCACGCACATTCACACATGCATGCATCTTCACACATTTCACGTAGCTGACACAATCCTGTGCTGTACACCTCCACATATGCGCCATTTCCCGTCTCTATGCTAAGCTAACCGGCTGCCGGCAGTAGCTTCGTAGCATACAGTGACTCGGCACAAACGTACAAGTGTATTTCCCCAAATGGCGAACACGAAGAGCAGTTTTTGATTTCACCTTTACCATGTGTTTTGTTCTTAGGGGCCAGCATACAATATAACTGCTTTATTCTTCAGAATTATTTTCAGGACAAATCAACAGTAGCTGTTAAAGTAGGCAAATCTCATTACCTCTATTCAGTTATTTTTAGGCATTTGCCACCTTGTGCCCGAGTGCCAGCACACGGTGAAGTTTTGGACCAGGAGAAAGTTGTGGGCCCATAGTGTATAGTCACACTGCACACTTGACAGGTTCAACTTAAGGTTTGTTTGCTATAGGTAGCTAGCATATTATATTAACTTTGAAGAAGTCACCACTTGTAGTGGGTACAGTTACATTTAGTGTGGGTGAGACATCCTTTCTTGGGTCTCTTTCTGATGAAGCTTCTGTAGTGGCAGTCCTCTCTCTGTTTGTCCTGCTATGGTGGCTGCTTATTCCTGAAAGTCATCAAGATACGGTTTAATTCAGACTGAAACAGAAGAACAGACACATTAGGCATAAGGCTGTCTAAAGCAACGAGGGCCAGCTCTCCAGCACACTTTCTGGCTGGGTCACAGTGTCCTCTCTCTGCTGCTATGTGCCTCTCTCCCTGACAGCTCCATATTTCAGCTCCATGGGCATCCACCCTCCGCTGCAGGGTCACAGAACAGAGGTACGGCATGCACACGGCTTTTATTTACGTCGCATTTCTCAGTCCATTCATAACGCTCACGGTGCCGGCCAGTCAGCCTCCAATAGGAGAACAAGGGACTGCTCCATAAAGGCGGATTAGATAGACAGATAACAGTGAAAACAATGAACGGACTGTATATCCTGCAGCACGGATTCAAATCGGTAAAACAAAATGTCAACATGAATGACTTAATCAGATCCCTAGATATGCATGGTAATAATTCATTATAATAAATGACATTTTAGAGCTTATTTATGATATGTGTGAAGTACCCTCCAGATAAAGGTAGCAAGGCAGCGCTAACAACATTATACATCCTGGCTGTGGAAGCATAATGATGGACCCTAGTGAGGGGTAACTGATTTGCAGCAATGTGGAAGGGAAGAATATGGCCATGTTTATCGCTATACCTTGAGCTGTATGTAGATGTCATATTGATCCACATCCACAGTGTGGCTGTATTTTAGCCGCTTCCTTCTTACTGCCACATATCCAATTAGCACACTTGCTTTCAATGTCTAATCCAGAATAATTAGTGGAAATGAGCTTCTATTATGTCATTATGTGCACAATGAGATGTGAAAGTATTGGTCAGTCTAATTAGTTTGATGTCCTCGATCAGGAGTGTATATCTACTGAAGAGAGGGCAAAGACAGATACAAGGTTTACGAGTGAGTTATATTAACCCAAGATTCAAGCAGGATGAAGGTTCTATGATCTTTGTGGAGGGTAAAGCATGAAAAATAATAATACAGTAAAAAGAAAAATGACTTAAACAAAATAAACAAGAATTGAGTGAATATGAATTGATTACTTTACATTTGAAATTTGAGCACGAGGTTTTATAGCATTAAAGGGTCAGTTCACCCAAAAACACGTTGTCTCACCTTCACCTTATGGCAAACCAGGGGGGAAACAGCCAGGCCAATCCAACACAGGAGGCGGGTCCCAAAGTTTAGGCTGGGGGAGGTGATAGAGGGAGCGTTTTATCCAGTTCAGGTGTTGCAGCCTCCGGGCACCTGGAACTGGTCACGCCTGCAAGCCATCAGGTAACATGAAATGCATGCAGTGGGGGGAATTAGTTTAAAGTTATGTGAGGCGAAACAAATGCCACTTTATATCACAGTTTTAAAAGATAAAAGTGATTTTGTGTTTTTGCTGTTCATAAAAGACCAGAGTTCTGAATCTTTCTCTCCACAAATGATCCAGGTGTTCGACTCACAACATCAGACAGGTATTTAGCAGCTAGCTTGTTAGCAGTTGACAGTAAACCGAGCTGGTGGATAGTGAACAGCAAGCGGAATCTCACCTCATGTAATTGTTGTAAGCTTCCCATAGAAATTGGTATTTATTTTTCCATTGAAAAGTAGCTGGTACTTCTGTTGCTACTTTTCTGTTGACTCCTTTTTTCCTTTCAAAGACGGAAGGGAAAATGAATGGAGGATGGAACACTGTATGCTGTTCTTACAGCACACTGGTTTGGCTTTACAGGTAGACGTGAAGCATCATACAAACCTCACCAGGGTACTTTTTCACCTTTTAATTAATTCTATCCTTCCCTTACTTCTGCCCAACCTCTAAATCCCTTCAGCCTCGGGGACCTGGGAAATTTAATTAAACGTCTGAACAGGACAAGCTCTCTTTCTCCCACTTGCAACAGCCACAGCTCCCTTTTTCTGAGGACCTCAGGGATGGCACATTGATTTCCCCACTGTCTAATTCTCTCAAGCTGCGTCTTCATTGCATTTTGTATTCGTGAACGGGGAGGAATGAGAGGGGACGGCACGAGGGGCTGCAGAAGTGCCAGTTGCGATGCACAGTGATGATGCACATGATCGTGCAGCCATCTATTTACAGTGTGCATGTGTCCTCCACAAACAGACCTTGTCAGTGGTGAAGGCTGTTTCTGCTGCGTTCCCTTGGCGTACCCTCCCCTTCCTGTTCTGATTTTGTTGGATGTGTCCAGTTCAGAAAGGAAGGTCACTCAGCGAAGGGAAGCCTCCTACAGAGACCTCATTAGCATACCATCATGATGTTTTGACTAGTTATTCTGTCCGTCTCTGATATCATGCTTGCATCTAACACTTCATGTGATACATTATTTTAATAGTCAAATAAGAACACACTGTGTATTGATGAATATGATTAATCATTATAATTCTAATCAAATGTAACTCTCCCTAAGTTTGTAAGAAGAAAACAAAATAATTCATATAATAAATTAATATGAATTGAAATAACTCCATCAACATGTGTCAGTAGCAGAGAGCATGCAGGGCTGAAAAGCAGTCATGGCATCCCAGAGTACACCTGTACATCACTGCACTAAGGTGAAGGTTCAACCACAAAAACTGGAATTTCAGTTCAATGTGTATTTTTATCTTTGTATTTTATGGCTGTTATGGAATTTCTGACGCATTTTAGACAGTAAGACAAGAGATGGATTGAAGGGCCGGCGCCTCTCTATTTAGTCAGCCAGAACATTCTGAGAGCTCAGATAGATTTATTGTGACTCTCGTAAGGAACACGATAGCAAGGCCGTGAATGAAGGCTGAGCGGCTCTAAGATTGTGCTAGCTGAGCCCGTTTGAGCCAGTTGCTAGCTGCAGGTTAAAGGTCACATCTGGGAGAAAGGCCTCCTTATGGGGACGACTCGTAGAAGGCACACATACGCCTTGCTGGGGAAATAATGGTCAGAGAATTGGATGGCATTACTTTGTTTAACGTTGTCAGTGTGGATCGATTTGTCTCCTTGGCCAAGCTTCAGTAAAGACTTCTGCTTTGAAATCATTTGGGTCTCCGACCTTTCTTCAGCACGGTCACAATGGTGACATGGAGAATTTGATCAAGTTTGATCGTTGACCCTGCTACAGTTTATAAAGATCACACAGATGAAAGGAAGGATATGCCAGCCGCTGAACAAAGCTGTCTTTCTTTTCTGACAGGAATCCGGCTGGCAGCATAGGTATTTGGTTTGATTCCCTCAGCAGGCGGGACAAAATCACGACTCTACGCTCATTCACAGCGACTGATTTCTTCTCTCTAAATGGCTTTGACTTGAGTGCCTGTAATAACGGCACTGACTACTTGGCAGATCTGCCTCAATTGAAGAACATCTCAACCGTGTGTCACTGCAGCTTGTAGTTAAATGGTCAGAATTCAAAGTGGAGCTTTAAAGAAATGCCGATTGAATGAGTTTAGCTGCCATGTAGTTATTTGGAAGCGTAAATGATTACAGACTTGAGAAGCAGGTAATCATGCTATTTATTTGATTTTTCTTTTCTTTCAGAGGGTGAGTTCTCCACTGCACAACAATATGACATTTTCACTTGAAGAATCTATTCAGCGGGCCAAGTTGTTGTTTAATGGTCTCACTGTTGACCACCGTCTGACACACTTCTGGGGAGTAACGTGAACAGGCAGACAGATGAACCGAAACAGTCATCAGTGCGCGCACACACACACACACACACTCAACCTGACTAAATGCCCACCTCTGATGCAACGAAGGTTAATACTTCTCGAGCACTTTTCTGAACAACAAGTGAAGACAAATTAAATGTAGGACAAATAAGTAGGAACCCAGCATTGCTATACACGGGATTTGTATGTTTGGGATTAGTTGATAGAAGAAAATACATTTACAACAATTTTGCCATTTGTCAAACACAAATGCTAATAAAAAGCTGTTTACCGCTTCTGTAATGTGAACATTGCTAGTGTAACGCTGGTTACTGTAACTTAATAGTTACTAAATTAAAACTACTTTTGTGGTGAGGGTAAAGGGCAAGGGACAGCTTCATCTGCTCAATCTTACACAGAATCTTCCATCTCTTCAGATGAAAGGTCCTCGTTTCAGTGCTCTAGAACTGCTTGGTAAATAGGGAAATGGTAAAACACCATTAATAGGCACAAGTTGAAAATGACCATTGAATTTATTCTGTACCAAACTGTCCCATATACTATATGACATACTACACATTTAGTAAAATCCACTAAAAACACTACTGCTTTAAACCAGTGAAAAACTTGAATAATAAAGCTGCCGTTCAACAAAATTCAATTATATATATTAGTTTTCGATGTAAAGTTAATGTCTTTGGGATTTGGACTGTTCGTTGAACAAGACCACCAATGTGAAGACCTTGCCTTGGGCTCTTGGAACTTTGCAAAGGGAACTGGTATCTATTTTCTGACATTTTATGATCTAAACCTTTTAACTGATTAGTCTGAAAATTATTGGACAAATTAATTGATAAATGATAATTATAGCCCGACATGAAACTGTCCTCAAATGGAAATTCACACACACACTTTTCATTTTGAAGGAATTTAATTGAATTTAAATGAATTTGCCATTATGTGACATCTTGATCTTTTCACACTGAAATCAAAATAGCACTTTCATCGAAAAACCTTTTAGCAATTTGCTGAAGCCCTTTTATCAACACATCCCCATTTCAGGGGTAAACAGACCATGTAATTAACCATTTGTTTTATTAATTAACTCACAGCAACCCTAAGAAGGCCGTAGTCAGGTGGGAGGGAACATGTCAGCGTGTAATTGATACATAATGGCATCATTACAACATCTCTGACCCTGTGTTCTGATCTCCACGCTTCCCCCTCTTCTGCTGAGTGGCGTTTGGAGCTTGAAAGTGAACCTTCTCTGTCTCTCTTGTGCTCTCAGCTACAGTAGCATGGAAGGTGACACAAGAAGAGACATGAATATAATCACTAGCTCATCACACTTGCATCCCAAAGAAAACAAAAAAAAAAACCCAGACATAATGTAAGAAATGGCAAACCTTTAAATTGGCAAAATCCAAAACATTTGGTTTGCATGGTCCTTCATAGCATGCACTTGACAACAGGTGCTTTAGTTCACACATTTTTGTGTATGCTAAGAAAATGTTTACCCTCTTTTAATTGATTGAAATCTGATCTGATTCTGCATTAATATAAACCAAATTAAGATCCAAACTAATGCATCTTCATCACATAAGTGCACTATAGTGCAGTAATGCTTTCCAAAACCAGCACTATGTTAAATATACATGCTTTTTGGCAACCAGCGTCAACTTTTTTTATTTTGCAGGAGCTCTCCCTGCCTGCACACCCATTGTGCCACTGCAGTGGCCTCGTTGAAATGGAGGAGGAGGATGCAACTTTTCATGCAGCACTAGTGTCTGTTTGAACACGGCCTTCCTCGTAAAAACCGCGACTAACATGTTTTGCTCCACCTTCACCTGGTGACATTGTGCTCATTATAATGTTGCTGTGATGCAGAGAGTTGTAGTCGCAACCTACTTCAAGTGCAGGTTTTCTTCCACTGGCCTCTGTTTAGCACTGTATTTTTGCATTGGAGACAGACTAATGAAAGATTTTTCAAGCAGACACCAATATTTAAGAGTTAAAAAAACAACCACCCAGTAATGATAAAGTTGGGAAAAAGTTGAATCATGCACATTTCCAAAAACAATGAACAAGACATTATTATTTCAGCAGCATCATTGCTATACAAACCATGTAAAGTCAAATAAAAGATTGGGCAGGATGTCATACTCGGTCACTGATTTCTATCACAGCTGCACTGTGATACATGTATGGCTGTCCTGGATCATGTCTTTGATCCAGATAATCCAATTGTCACTCCACCTTTTTATATGGTTTATTAAAACATTTACATATGATTGAAAATGATGCAGAATGTTTACTTTATGTAATTCTACACAATTCTTTCTCTGTCATGACATTCATTTGCGATCAGATGCTACAGTGGTCAGCAGGGACGTGGTGATTTTTATGCCAATGACACGTTGTGACAGCATGTGATGGTTGATGTGATAAACTTAATCCAACTTATGACTGATTGCCATGTGATGAAGTGCAGTGCTCAAATGACTGCACATTACTGAAGAGGTATAATGCCAGTTGCAACAGACCTATGCATGTTTGGAAAGAAAAGCCCGTTGTTCTATATGAGGTTCAGGAGGGAACGAGGTGTTATGGTTGAAAGTAAAGACAAGCAATGACACAGTGGGTGTGGGGGGTGACAGAAAATGGGGAGAAGCTGGACTGAGGTGGGGAAGGGTACAACTGATGAAGACAGAAGAAGGAGAAAGAGAGGTTGGTGGAGACTGAATCAGAGTCCCTGCCTTTCCAATTAAGTCTAGCTGTCATCCCGGCTGGTGATTAATGAAGTATGGAATTCCATCTGTTTTCTCTGGGAATTTATCCTCTCCAGGCTCAGAGTTTACCCTTCCTGATACTCCCACCACTGAATCTGTGTTTCTCCCACTCCACTGTATCCTTGTCAGGCAGCTACAATAATTTGCGTTGGTCCAATTTACTGCTGATACTAGAGTACCATTGTGATGGATAATGAGAAATTGGAGGCAGTTGGCAGAAAGAGAGGGATGATGCGGGGCTGCAGGACAGGAGTGGAGAAGGCACTGAGTTAAAGAGGAACAGCTGATAAAGTGTTATCAGGCATGGTTGAGGACCACAGGGCGCAAGGGCGAAGCTGGGGAGATTGCTTAAACATTACTGCCGTCAGCGTCCAGAGGGAATGCTGGAGCAGTGAACTATGATGAACGATATGAACAATCTTTTTTTTTTTTTTTAAACGAGGCCAGTTGGGGAATTTGTCTTGTAGAATACAAAATGATTTTGGTTCTTTGATTAATAGTTTAGGGGAAGATCTCCTGTCACATGCTTAATTTTTGTAAAGCCCTAAAACAGAGCCAGAAAAAAGAACACTGCGTCGCCTTTTTGCTGAGCAATATTCGTGTTCTGTGGGAAAGTACTCATGACAAAAACAATTGTTTGAAAAAATATATTTGCGTGTGAATTAATCGCACAAAAACAAAAAGCTCCTGGTGTGTAAAGACCATTACTCAGGAGAAATGGCCGACCTACAGAAGCCCATTTATATAGCTCACGTCCTCACCTTTCCTCCCAGGCCTTGACTATCCTGTTGGTGGTTCCATTAGAGCTCTAGCAGAGTGAACTGTATGTGGGAAGCAACAAGGCCAGTCCCACATAAATTATTTGGAACTGTGTACAATGTGTCTAGCCTTGACACTTCTTTGACTTTATGCAGCGCCACCATGTATTGATTTGCACAGACAATGTGTCAGGGGTTTCTGACACAAACAGGTAGGGGAGCAGGCGCTCCCGCCGGCTTCACTGATTTTGTTGTGGAACATTGTGAACTTAAAATCAAGTCAATCTGAGTGCAACTTTCATCTCAGCCACCGGGACATGGGTGCCTCCTGTGGGGAGCGACTTTTTCACAATAAACATGAAAAGGTTTTGTCCTTGTCTGTCACACAAGGGTTGCCATGAGCATCTTTCCATCCAAACAAAATACATGCCTTTAACTAGATGTCCCTTCCAATGGGTTTTTCTTTTTCATCACATCTCATTAGATGATGTTGGTGTGATTGAAAGGCAAGCAGCTTTTTTTGATTTTGATAGCCCCCGCTTCACTGCAGGGATCGCTCTTAGATATTATCAAACTCCCACAGCACAGGGATACAGACATTTGTGGAATCTGTCTCCCATAAATGGAACACAGGCTCATGCAATTGCCATGCAATTTGGGCCATGTATGAGAGCGAGAACTGTATAAACTAGTTCTGTTCATACAGTAAGTGAAGTGCATTAGATGCTTGGTACTGAGGGAAAGACCTCATTTCATTTAAGCGCAGTGCACTGCAGATATCCTTTCGATCTTTAAGGAATATATTCCTTGACCAGGGCAAGGCTTATTCAACCCTATGTGTAGCCTACATTTTTCTGCTTTTTCAGTTTACCTGCTGGACTATTCCGTCAAGTTAGGCACTCTGTGATGTTAGAATCACTGCGAGAAACAGAGATTGTATTATTACTCTACTGCTTGCTCTCATATTGGATGAGCTGCTGAACTGACCTAAATGCACTTTCTGTTCATCCCTGCAGTATATACTTTGCAAAAGCTGGTGCTGTTATTTAATTGCACCGTTAGGTTTTCCAGATACCTGTTTGGCTCTCTGCCTTACATCCCACTTCCTTCATTTCTGCAGAGCAGCGAAGGCTTGAAACTTGTGTCCAGTGAGAACTTTGCAGATTTATTTGGAGAGAAGAGACCGAAACCCCACTGTCAGAGTGACCTGCGGTCTGTGAGCCTAGCAAACCCAGCAAGGGGTTTAAACTGTATCTTTCTTACTGGTTTGTAGGAGCATTGGATGGCCTGTGGCAGTGAGGGACACCAGCTGGTGTGCTTGCTCATTCCTCTGGAGGTGTGGCTGCACAACAGGCAAGGCAATTAAGAAAAGGCAGGGCAACTTTTAATTTATATAGCACATTTCAGGCACAAGGGGAAACTCGGCTGCCTCTAGTTTGATGGCAGTAAACTGGTGCAATCGGCGGAGCAAGCCCCAGCACAATGTTTTAGTGCCAGACTTCATGTGTGGTCTGGCTTTTCTGATGTGGGTGTGATATAAATATTCCACTGACAGCGACTAGTCCATTTAGTCTCCATGAGCCTGGATTTAATAAATAATAAAAATCAGATTTTGGAACACTGCTCAACACTTACTCTGATGCACCGTGGATTTATTTATTTATTTATTATAAATAAAGCTCCACGGGGTATCTGAACGTAGATGCAATAGAGAGACTATAGATAGGTTACCTTATAACCCTGAGCTGTATCAGTGTGAAAGCAAGACTGCCAGCAGTGGATACTGAAGTGCCTGAGAGGGGAGCTCCCAAGGTGCCAGCCAATCCTTTCTGCTCAATAGGCGTGTAAAATGAATTCAAAACACTTGTGTCAGAGATTTACCTGTGTGATGCTGTGTAATGTGTGGCTCTCACTGTACCACTTGCAGCTGCCATATCCAATCCTGTACTATTAGTGTGTCACCGCAGCTTACAAGATAGTTGACTTTGTTCACCAGCCAGCAATTAACTTCTGCTCTTTGTTTGGTGTTGGACATGTAGCTAAACTTGGCTTGTCTGAGTTTATTTTGCTTGAAACAGTTGAATGTAAGAGCTAGTGAGAGTGTCGTGGAAAAACTGCCTACGCTCTTAAAGTTGAACACAACACAGGAAACTCCTACAGGGCGTTGACAAAAGATATTGTACAATAGGAGAAAGACGGTCAGAAGTGAACAGCTATCTCAAAGAAAAGATGCCAGAATAGTGTTTATAGTGTTTTAGAGACAAAGTAACTTATTTCCATTTTACATGTGTTATACGTTTGGACCTATAGGGACTTTCTATCTCATGCTGAGAGCTCGAGTTACAGTCTGCCAAGCAGAAACTTTACCACACTAGGACCTGTATTTTACCATGTAGCTGACCTTTCTGACCTCTTATACAAGACTCATTTCATTCAGTATTAATATGAAGCAAATTTTACCTGAAGGCAGCCATTATGGTGACTGGCAAAAGATTGGAATGAACAATTGTAACATTTACCTCAGAAATGATTAATAAACTATTAATATCTTATCTAACACTTTAGTATTTGTTTGCTAAAATAGGAAAACCAAAGTGAAATATGTTATTTCTATGCAATAGTCTAGCAGATTATAATAGTTTGGTTACTTTTCAATTAACTGCCCAGCCCTTGCGTGGGGGCAGTTTGGTTTAAGAGAAAGTAAAAGCCATTTTTTTATGCAAACACGATCATCTGGAGCCTTATCTATCTTTCTACCAACTCATTTAAGTTTTCAAGGAATTATCTATCAACTTACCTGTGTGGTGTACTTGAATCACTGGTATCAAACTTTAGTGACAGTTCTGCCAAAGTTTGATACTTTCACAGTTCCAATTCTAAATATTTCCCATGAACAATCTTTAGTTGTCTGGTACATTAAGTTTTATGTGTTGTCAAATAGCAAACAGTTAAGTTTGAAATTGAATTTCATGAGGCTTGAAATTGTTTGGCTTATGATTGTTGAAGTTTGGCGGTGTGCTAAGAATTCCAATAACATGGTGAGAGTGCACTGACTGCAGACTTGTATCTTAACTTGCATCTTAATAGTAGCAGCCTAATGCACGCAACCATACAGTTATGTTTAGATCTTTTAAGCCACAAAGACTTATTGAACAATCCCTTCATTAAGACCTTCTGTGCAATGCCGGTTGATGCTGTGTAAGAGTGCTACAAATTTGAGCACGAGCAGTGAGCATCTATGAACATGAATTTGTAAAATGCAGAACTGCTTTAAAACTTTGTGATGAAGTTTCACTTTCAGCCCGAGTTAATTTCATCTTGAGAGGAATTTATTCCGACGAGGGGAAGAAAACATCACCTTTTCATCGTGGCTGATGAATGATCTTTTGTGCTGTTCCAGTTTTACTCTGTCTCCCCCTCAGTCTGCTCTCGTAGCCTGCTCCTGTTACAGAGAACTATAACACATTATTCCTATTTCTGGAATATGGTAGATGTCCTCATTCATCCCATCCAGTCACATCCATACACCTGCTCACCTGTTTGCCTTCCATCCATCCATCCATCCACTTTATCAGGGGAAGGATGGGAGTTTGGAGGGTGATGTCCAATTTCCCTAAATTTTAATTGGAGTTTAGTTTCCCTCCTTAGTCTTGCATTTACTCATAGACATCTGTAATACCAGATGGGACAATTACCATGGCCATGCGTAATAACCTTCAATTCTTGTCATTTTTCCTCAGTTAATCCCCATCAGCCGCTGTCTGCATAATTCAATTCTATTACCGAGCTTGGCCCGTGCTTGTGGATGATTACAGAGAAAGTGCAACCTCAACATAAATCACTGTGACACGCACACAAAGAAAACTAACTCCTTTTTTAATTTTAAATGGATGTTGTTCTAACTTTTCCTCTGTCTTCAAATGCCCGACCTTTTCTTGTGTTAAACAAGCCGATCGTGTTTTTAAAAAAAAAGCAGAGAAGACATGCATTTGACTATTATCTTAATGTAAATTGTGCCAGTGTTCATTGCTTCAAACATATTTTAATTCGGTTTTTTTTTACTATAAATACAATGATTAAGACAGCAAATATGAAGGCATGGGTGATTCAAAGAGCCTCCTGGGAGAGCAGAGACCTCAGTGTGGTATCTATTTGCAGATATTCCTTCATGACTTCACAGGAATGATGACCTGATACTGTCCACTTGGCCATCTTAGTGAATCCCATGGCTCCAATTAAAACCTTATGATTGGGCTCAAGTGTGCTGCAAGCTTGTCAAACTAATTACAGCACACAGTGCCACACTAATGACAGATGATTTGTCAAAAGTCAGGTGTGGGCTAAAGGTACAGAATGAACTTTGTTAGTGTTGGGCAATTGTTTCTATTTTTATCTCCTCAACCATGGTTACTTGAGATTGTCGATAGGCAATCCAATCGCCACAGGGCCACAGGAGTAGGAGGGGGTGGGGAGAGATATGTCACAGCATGGCAGTGAAATGCTGGTTACTTCAGACCAAAGACAAAACGGTTTTGGAACGTTGCGGGGGAAAGTTGCAGCGGTGTAAACTCACATTTTCTGCAGTTATTTATGCCAAAGGATATTTGGGGAATGAGTGGCTTAATATGTAATGTTGCGAGTTCAGCTTTTGTCAATTGAGTGCCCACTTGCTCCTGTTCAGCAGACAGTTTGTGTTTCACCCTTCAGTTCATTACTTTCTGTGGGGAGAAGAGAGTATTGCAGAGTGTACACTCACATAGTGCATCTACGGCCTGTCATGGACATTAGGCTATTTGGGATATTTTGTCTGATAAAAGTGGTTTCTGTTTTCATACAAACGCCTCTAAATGCGGCTCTGGCAAACAGAATTCAACAAATGCAAAAAGGTGATGGCTGCTCATGGCCTCCAGACAGGTGTGCTGACACACAACACAGACACACCAACAGGCTCTCTGAATAAAGCTTTTGCCAACAAGAGAAAGTTCATGTGACAGTTTGAAAAGGCATATCAGGAGAGGGAATAGGCCCGTAGCCAGCTTTGGTTACTGCTACCGTTGATACACACCCACAAGCTATGAAAAGACATAAGAGAAATATTATATTCCTTAGGTGTGCTCGAGATGTGGTGGGAAATGTCTGAAGAGATAAATGACATAGCAACAGACTTTGGCATTACCATAAGAGCACTTTAGAAGATACGGTAGTAGAGAGGGGATACCAGATCTGCTTGTGTGAATAACAGAACAAGGTAATAACCATCAGGACATCATCTGTGGGATGCTCATTCTTTCATATCGGTGTCACCTTTAGTGCTTTACATTTTCATAGCAGCCTTTTTCAGTGCACACTGCAGCAGTGATGCCAGTATTTAACCATCATTGACCTGACTGCAGCAGCTCCCAATCCCCCAAACCATTATGAGCTCCTCTATCAAACCTTGCAATCCAACACCTACCAGTATTTCCCGCAGCAATTTATTGCAAGGTGGACTGCAGTTGGGAGTTAATATTTTATTGTAGTAATAAATGTCATTTGGGCCAATCTGTCACCTGACATGGTAATTAGCCCTGACAACGGCAGGTCAAAAAAGTGTCACGAAGTAGAGTGGAGGGTTCAGGGGCCGGCAGGACACAAGGAAAACACACTGCAGCCAAGTATAGACACTCGCTGACTCTTAAAACATCTATGGTCTGTCCCCCCCATTTTCTTTATGATAACAGCAGCTAAAGTTACACTAAAATAACAACCACTGAATGATCTTTGTGGGTGAGGGAGCGGCGTGATGACAATAAAACTCTTATCTCACGTGTAGACCGTAAGTGCAAAGATTGCAATCTGATGTGTGATCGGGCCAACAGAGTGTGTGTGCCAGTATGTGGCTGAGTGTAGGTGAATGTGTCTTAAATCTCACCTGGATTATTATCCAAATACGAGACACTCGAAATGTGTAAATGGGGCCTTATTGTTTTCCTGTTGTCTCTCTTCATTCTCAGTTAAACAGCATACCGTCACCAGGAGACTAACAGAACATGAACTTGAGCATAAACAAAGACATAGATGTGTTTTTGCCCTGAATAGGTGGCTGTGTTGATCCATATTTACAGCTACTGAACAGACCAGTGGTCACCCCCAGACCTTTTGTGCAGCACCACTGTCGCAACAAAATTTCCCAACACCAACTTTGGCAAGGTATCGTAAATACAAATGACCAGGTTTTTATTAAATTAACGATGGATAATCATAATCCCCCAAAAGGTCAAAATGATCGAGAAATATTAAAATCTATCAAATTGCTCGCAGATTGCCAGAGGATTTACCAAGGACTTTAGTGATTCTTTGTTTTAAATTATAATGTAATCATAAGAATCTATTGGCAAATGGAAAGGTAAATCTACAAATGTTCTTTGAATGTTATTTTGAAAATTCATGGTGGGCAATTTTAGGTGGCAGTGGACTTTATTAATGAATAAACTGTGGAATCCTCTGTGCTGTCTGCACTCGTTTGCGATGTGTTTTATCATCAGAGTGTGGGCTGGAAGCCTGCCAGATATCACAATCGCTTGAGTCTGGCTTGTTTGTTGGGAGTCACACACCAGCACGACCAGCTGGGCTGCAGGAACCGTCACCTTTAGTCTATTAATTTTGCATTACTAAATATAGTCACGGTTTCCTCTCAGCTGCCAGGTAAAACATGGCCATGTACTGTATGCCCTACTTATCCCTGACTTTCTTAGGCGCAGGCCTCTGCTGTCTGACAAAAGATGAATGTTGGAGTTGTAATCCATCTGCAGGCAGAAGATTAGAGGTCCTGAAAACAGTTAAAATATGCAGAGGGGGGTCCGCAGCTGTAAAAAACATCACCTGTTGATCTTGTAGATATTAACTATGAATTCTGTCATATTGAGCTTCTAGCAGCGCTAAGCTGAAGCTGTGAGGAGTCAGTGTTCCTTATGCAGTGCCACGTCCTAGTGAGCGTGCAGAGTCAAAACTAACTCTTTTGGACTATGATGCATCCAAAATGCCATCGTTGTGGCTGTGCGGTCCAGCCTTCCATGAGCAGTTGATGTTACTTGCATTTTATAATGTTAATGAAAGTAAAGTCTAAAGCTGAAACGACTGGTGATCGGTTAATCAATCAGTTTAGATACAACAAAAAATGAACATTTACTGGTTCCAGGTTCTCAAATGTGAGTTTGCTGTTTTTTTTCAGTTTAATATCATTTTAAACTGAATATCTTTGGATTGTTGGTCGGACGAAACAAGTGATTTAACAACGTGATGTTGAGCTTCCGGAAATCTGATTTTCCCCTATTTTCTGGCATTTCATAGACCAAACGATCAAGTAATGGCAGACTAATTGTTAACAAAAGTTATTGGTATTTCCAGCCCTATTGTAGTCTTTTTGAAGGCCAAAGTTAGTGCTGCTACTGGCAGGAGGTGCACAGGAAATGTAGAGTTAACTTGTTTTCAGGTCTGCTGATCTGACATGTTTGAACTTTTAAGAGAATGAACAAAGGTCTAATGTGCTTCTAAAGTGCCTGTTAGATGGAGACTCAACTGAAACAGCTATGTATCCTCCTCCTGTTGTCCCTCTAATCTCTCATAGTAAAAATTATTTTTTGCAAAAAAAGTCAGATTTGTAATCAGTGAACGCAAACCGTGTTTCCACTATATTAGAAAATAAATAAATCTTCTGTTTGGCCAGAGCTCAACTTTTCATCCCATTCTGTTTTCACTCGGCTTTCTGAATAAAGAAGACCGTGACATTATCCTAAAAGTCAGACACAGAGAGAGGGAAATCTATTTTGACGGAGGCCCTTAAAGGGCAGCTGTTTATCAAAACAACTGACGGGCTCTCATTTTTGACAAAAGCTGAAACGGATGGTAACAAAAGGTCACTTGGATTCTACTCGTTCCAGCTTCAGTCAAGTCTTCTGGCTTTTCAACTGGTTAATCAGACATTGCGCTCAGAGTCTCTGGTTAATGGAGTCTATCATCACAATGCTGTCTCACAGTCGTGTTGATTATCGTGGCCGTTACCATATCTCTGCTCGTAATTAGCTCACTGTAATGCCAATTATATATTCTAACAAATCACCATTTACATTTACATGCCAAAGGTCTAAGGCTGAAGCTGCATATCCTGGCAAAAAGACACACATGGGCAGCTTAACCCCCCCCCCATGCATATAACACTTTACAGTACATATTTCTCTACCATTCACCATACTGCATATCACTGTTTAAGCCTCCTTAATTTTGACCACCCCGCATTTTAAACAAGGCATCATCATCAAAGAAAATGCACTTCACAATGATTTAAATAAAAAAAAAAACCTTTATTGAACCGCACCCTTCAAAAATATCGACATTTCTTTAGCTTTGGTATCAACTCATGTACATGAATGTATACAAAATCTCGACAGCACATAGAAAACGGTTGATTACAAAAGGTGAATTACAAAAACTCCACTAGCAAAACGTATCACACCACTTATAGCTTAGACATTCACTGACAACACAGCAACGCACTGCTTTCAGAAACGCTACAGTTATCTTGGTAAGTGTCGAATGAACAAGATGCAGACAAGCACATGGCAAATAATATATACAGAACAAACATATTACTCTTCCTAGTCTCTCTTTTTAATCTCGTCTACTGGAGGAAAGACTTCAAAATACATGGGATAGTTAACAATGTGTGTTCTTCAACCTCTCTAACCACAGTCAGTAACCAATCAATACAAAAATACATCTTATTCCTCTTTCTGCATTCTGAACACATTTCTGTCTATCTGCAGAAAAACAGACTCCCAGCTTCTGCTGGTGAACCACCTGTGATTTCTGCTCATATTGTCCAGAGGCAGCCTTTTGTTACTTGCCCACCATCTCTATTAGCCGAGGCAGAGCGGATGCAACAGCCGTGTTGAATCCACCTGGACTGGCAGGTTGCTGCTCTCCAAGCCTCCGTGGCACCACCTCTCTCATTATTAATGACTTCCTGGCAGGAGACTTTGGGACTTTTCATGGTTATAGCCAACCATCAGCCATCAAAATGGGCCACTACTACAACAGGGCTGTTGATGTCTGAAGAGGGGGCTCTAGTGACATCATTGGTGGGTTCAAAGGAGGGGCCCGGATGGGGCATGATGATGGCAGGTTGACCCAGGAAGGCTACCATATATAGGAAGTTGTTGGTACGGCGGGGACCAGTGACCGCTACCCCTCTCATGGCCTTGGTGGTGACCTTGGAGGAGCTCTTTAAGCTGGAGCCTCGTCGAGGAGCCTCACAATGCAGCAGGGCTTGGAAACATCTGTAAAACTGGGGCAAGCATACAACACAAACACCTGATCAGAAATGTATGATTCTGCAAAATTAGACCAGGGACCACAGACGAGGAAAGACTTGCCAAGAAGAGTATTGTTGTAATTAGAGATGTCCCGAGCTGTCTAAAATAAGGCTGATCAAAATCGGATTTTTTTCTGCATAGTATTTTCTGTCCACCTCAGCCCGCTAGTTCTGCAGCACTCCTGTCCTTTACAACAGCCCCACAGTGTGAGCCTTTCACTGCATATGCGAGTGACAATTAGACTGGGTGAATGTGAAAACGTATTTGGGCAGTTCAGACAGTGAGCTTCTCATTTTCTGATGCTAATTACCATTAGGAAAAAGCATTGTACAAAACATCGACAAATGGCGCCAGTGGGAGGTCATATCAGCTGTCCCTAATTAATTTTACCACGAGTCACTTGATCACTTGTCTGTTGTCGGGTTCAAGTGCTCTCTGCAGACAGTGTCTGTACTTCATATAAAATAAGGTGTACCAAATTTAGGAGGCTACAGCTGTTTTAATCAACATATTTGCATTAAGTAAATATAAATATCGAATGGGACTCGGCAGATAGCCAATACTAAAGGACTTGGATGTGGATCAGGGCCAAAAAGCCTGGACATCCCTAGCTGTATAATATGTTGTCTGAATACAGTGAATATAAATGTTACATCCATAACAGATATTACCTGATTTTTTTTTTTTGTTTGTTTCCCAGCATGAATCCGATTTAAGTTTGCTGCTTCTATCAATGGGGAGTCTCTCTCTCTACCCCCCCAAGAATATAGCTGTATATTTGCTGTTGAAAAATCAAAATTAGAGAGAAAATTCATTCAATTTGTATGTTGCTGATCATGTGTTTATTTTAAATGTCCCCCAATAAGATTTCCATGTGTACTTGTGCAAAGCAACAATTTGCATGGCACTAACAAGGTGTGTCAATCAGAACAGGATGGGGACTGCATGCCCGAGTTGAAGCTGCTAAGTGGCACCATTGGAACCATTGCAGAAATACCACCGCTCATTAAAGTTGTACCACTTTGCTAAAATGCAAAATGTGGTTTTCTGAGAACAAAGAGGGGTTTTTGTTGTACCTCTTTTTCAGGTTCACACTCGCAGTTCCACACAAGCTGCTCAGTACAACCACTGACTGCTCTGTCGGCCCTGTGCAGGTGCTGCTTTTTCACTCTCACCACTCAGCTTCATCTATTGAAGAGTTAAACCATTGACCTTCCAGTCACAAGCCAGCTTCTCTAACCTTTATGCTTCTACTGCCCAGCTAGGCTTACACAAGGCTGTCAAAACTCACCTTTTCTACGAGACTAGTCCACGTGCACGATGACTTTGTTTCAACCGTACAATTTCAACTGCATGGCATGGTGCCTATCCTGCTCTACAGGTCTCATAGCTTTTGACAATCACTACTTTGCTTAGCATGTCTGCGCACAGTCCACTATCTGCCTGGTTCCCCGTACATTAGATCTGCATGAAACTGCTGGCGCGATGATGCATTTCACATGATGTCACATGATAACCTCCCTGCTTCCTGTTGTACATAAAATGACAGTCTGGATATTGAAAGTGAGGCACCCGTGTCCAATGGAATGGGAGCTCTCATGCTGTCATCATAATAACTCCACCAGTGGTTACTTGGAAAGTGGACGTGGCAGTAGCTATCAGCGTCCCCCTAGTTCTTCACGCTGCTACGAGGCAGCTGCTAGACATAGCAGCTTTGGAGATGAGACAGTGGGCCTTCTTAGATGTCCCTCTCTGACCATATCACCAAAGATGGGGTTCCTTCTGCTCATCATCAGCCAATCAAAGCGCGCCACTTGTTGGCTACTGCACTTTATTTTCTGATGAGACAATATGGGCTGATTTTGGTTGAGAGCTGCACTGTACAATCCCCCACTGTTTGAGACTGCAGAAAACCAGGGATTTTAGGTTTAGGCAGACGTGTTCAAAAAACAAAAGAAAGGGGGTGAAAAAAGCTGCCATGTTTACCCTTGTTCTTCCATAGACTGTCACACAGCAGGAGAGCAATGATGAACACGATTTCTTTCAAATCGAATAAAAAAATATAAAGCCTTTGAAATCAGCTGATCTTGTAAACCCTTCACTTGTTGGACCCAATCACACAAAGCATCAACATTTCTTGGCTACTTGTAACTGGAATTGTCAGCTTCAAAATTGAGTTGAATTAAAGCTGTATTGTTCCATCATACATTGATCCATTGTTTACTGTTGTATAGGAGTAGAGCCTCACATTTCTAAGCATTACTAGATAACAAGAGATGTCACCATGAAGGCATTTCCTCAAATGATAACGTGATTTCACGTACGCCTTACAGGGCTACACCACTACAAATACTGTATTCGAACAAAAATCAAATCAAATATAATAAGAAAGGACAGGCTCTCTCCAAGTTACAGAGAAAAGGCATTTAACCATCTGTCAGCGTATAATATATATTGAATGGAGCCCAGGATCAATTTTTTAATCCATGAAATGGATCTGAAAGTCTCGGCATGATGATTTCATGCAGATCTTCTTGTTTTACACAACCTCTGCACATAACGGAGCTCCTGTGTTGCACAGCTCAAAGTTCTGAGGATCTGCCGATGGACAGAAGGATTCTGAGTAACTGAGGATGCCAGGGGCAGGTTGAAAGCATAACAATGCATTCAGGGTGTTTGGCTATATTTTAAATCCGAGGCATTTCCAACCACATAGAAGGCATATTCACAACACAGGCAGGCACTGAACCACAATTTACACCATTTCAAGTCCTCTTCTTTAGCGCCTGTTCACGTGGACTCTCCATTCCTGAGTAAACGTAGTATACTTAGTATACGTTCTGACTTTTATGTATACTTATAGTCTACTACATTTTCTCATGAGTGCAAAATGTGATGAAACTCTTTCAGAGCATCTGGTTAGTAGAGTAGAGATTCCACAAAAGTGATATGCACACACTTCAACTATGAAGTGGCAGACACTGTCGGAGGGAATTGGACAAAATAGAGGTTTAATGGATACATGGATGAACCAAAACACTTTAAGATACCCAGCAAACTTTGTAACAATAAAAAGATGTGACATTAAAGTGGGCTTGTGACAGTTCTGAAAGGCAGTACCAAAATTATAGTTGGGACACCATAATCCTTTATGCAACAGCTCCTAACGGCAAACCTTTGTTAAAGGATGAGGCTGTTAGTGTTGTGTATTTTTTTTTAATTGTCATCAAATCCCATGAAAAAGCCAAAACCAACAATGTGTTGATCCTACTAACAAGTATAGGCTGTGCAGCCAAAGCCTGATATAATCTTATTCATCTGTGCCATAAAGCTACATTGTTTTGTAAATTGTAAATGAGCTACACTGCCGCACGAGTGATGATCTATTTCACTACGATACGGGCACTATAGTCGATCCTACCTACCCCGTCCGGCTGCTGTAAATACTCACTAGCACACCATACTCCTGCTTGAGTAACATTTCCTAAGAACTACAGTGCCCAGCTGGTTTGGGAAATGTTGCCTCTTTAATAAAATAAAACTATATATGACCCAGTTTTTTAAAAAAAAAATACATCTTCAGCAAAAAAAACAATGAGCTTGGACCTTGGAGAGCTGTAGACAAGCTGGGGAAGTCGTAAGGAATTGATAGACAGACTAACACATTATTGGTTCTGGTCATTTCATTTGTTTAAGAAAAACAAAGCTATAGAATATCGCCAGCCTTGTCTTTTAAAATGACAACCTAAGTACTTTTCAGTTTAGACGTCTCTCAAACATGAATTTTTTACCGCACCACAAGCTCTTCTCGTGAAAATCTTGTAGTCATTTCACTCGACATTGGACTTCATACTTCTACAACTTGTATGTACAGTATCTCTGTCTGTCAAGCACTTGGTGGGTACGAAGAGATATGAGAAATGCCTCAGGATAGGACCAACATTTCTCCTCACGATGTTTTTTTGACTACACATTTGCCCCCTTTGTTAGTCTGTTCATAACCTATAGGTCATCTATGAGTGAAGGCCAGCGTGGAGATGTGAAGAAACGAGCCGATCAACACCTCGCTGTGGTGCTGATACACACTCCCTGCTCCACTCAGCTGTCCAAACAACACACTGACGAGTGCTAGAAAGACAGAAGAGAGGGAGGTGGAGACAACAGACAACTAGCAGAGGAAGTTAGTTAAGAGGCATCAAGGTTAAGGTCAAGAGAAAGGTGAAGGCAGTGACAGATAAATAGAAAAAGCATGGCAGGTAGATGGGCGTGAGACACACTGATTGACTGAGTGTTTTGGAGAGAGAAGGCTGGAGATGGCTCAGGAAGTGTCATCTCAGACTGGTCGCATCAGGTTTATGTGATGTTTTCTATTATCTGGGCTGATGCTTTATGGGTAGAGGATGACAACAAGAGGGCGGAAGGCCAGGCAGCAGCTCAGACACTAAGGTGTTTATCTACCTTTTGAAAGCGTGGGACATCTGCTCGGATCCAGAATCTTCCTGTTTCTACGTGACTGTACACAAGGAGACTTTCATTAGCAGTATGCACATGTTGGCGTTGCAAGAGGAGACATCAGTTTTGTTTGTTCAGTCCAACATAATCCACAAATAGGCACGGGGGTAGACCGTTTTTTCTCATTCAATCTGTTGTTATGTATATTCGCACTGCACAGCTGGGTTCAAAAATGAATAGTCTTTTGTGACAATAATATCCAAAACTGCAGCGCTCCCAACCGCAGTCTGAGAAGAGTTCAGTTGCAGACATCACTTCGGTACATTAAACCTAATGCAGTTTAAGAGATCTTAATTGACTCAATGGCAGGGAGCACAACGCTACTTTTATAGGTATCAGCATATAAGCTAACATCTTCATTTGCCGATTGCGAGACTTAATTTGATTTCCGGTTTTGTGAAGTATCCTGCAGACCACAGAATATAATATAAAAAGATCTGAGTGCCACACAGGAACATGTGAACAGAATGACAAGCATTTGATTTCCTTGATCCCCCGGCACATTCTCAATACAGCAACGGGCTGCAGAGAGTTTATATTGTGCACATCAATCATCTCCTCCCACTGCAATCAGTGTCTGGAACCTTCAGGTCTCACATCTAACATTTCAATGATGGGTAGCGCCATTGACTTAATACTCACTAACAGGTCAGTTCTTTGCCTCAAACATGGTCCTTCAGCAAACAAATCTGTCCAAGTTCCTGTTTGAAGTGGCCTGATATGATTAAATAAGAAGCTCCCGCGAAACCAAACCAAACCAAAACTTTGCTTCTTGACAATCCAGTAATGTTTCCCCAATGTTGATGGTTCCTGTTTCCTATCACATCTTATTCAGAGGCACCAGCTACAATAGCCAGCTACATATAGGCTACAGTAGTTCACTAAGTAAGCTTTCATTGTCCAGGTGCTGAGTCTAAAAAAAAACACCAGTGATTTCTACCTGCCAAGGAGTCGCAGCACACTGCTGAGCGCTCCCTCTGAAATGTCTATTTTATTACATTAGAAAAACTACAATACTTAAAGCCAATATTGGCTCTTGGTTTTAATACCCCTGTACCTGTTGAAGAGGTAATTTGGGCCTGAAAAATTGTTCTTTTTCTCATGTAATAAAAGCAGAAAGTTTAGAGGGAGCGTTCAAAAGTGTTCTTGAGAATGAAGCAATAAGGCCATTATATTTTTAGAATATTACTGCCATACCTTGTTAAAATACAGTAGTCACTATGTGGCCTCCATATGCAGTGACAGGTTTCAGAACTTTACAATGAGTTATTTGTTTCACATGTTTGAACAGATGGTGCTGGACTGGCTTAAACACTACATGAAAAAAGTCACAGAATAATAGTTCAGGCATCTGGTTCCATTGGGGTCCACTTATCTAACTCATTGTTTAAAGTTTATTTATTTATATATATACAGATGTATCTATCTGTATATAGATATATCTATATAGAAATATAGATAGCTTGTCCGAGAGTCACCAGAAGTAGCACATGAAAGTACAAATTCAGACAATAGTGCATACACAGTACAATGCCAAAGGGATAAATTAAAGTATGGTGCTATTTAAAATTTCCAATTAAAAAGTTGATCATATAAAGATAAGATGAGGCATTAGAACTGTGAGGTAAGTCGGCCTAAAGGCTCCTAAAATCATGTCACAACTGAATTTTACATTTAGGTCAAATGATGATTGCAGTTCTGAAAACTAGTTTATAAACTGCAGTCAGATATGCAGATGATATTGTTCTGTTGTATTTACACCCCAGCTAATGGGGAAGAGATCGGTCTGCCAGTCACAGGTGCTGAGCAAAATAGGCAGAACATTGATATGACCAGGATTACTCTCAGCCCGGTGTTGCTGGCCTTTACTACTAGTTTGCCACCGAGAAACTATAGGCCATGAAAGGCAATAATCCAAACAGCATCGCTTCACTTCCAACAATAAACAAGATTTTACAGTATGAATAAAATCAGCAGTATTACTGGCTTATCCTTTATACTAAGATTGGCAGCTGCAAATCCACCACGCTGAACTAGTTCCTCCGCTCCTGTTCCACTCACAAATACAGAGAATCTCTGTGTGTTTAAAGACGCCTGGTTCAACTCCAAGTTAATAGATTATTCAGTTAACTCCAGACTGCAAACTAAATACAAGTAGATGTCCAGTTGTCCATCTTTCTTGGTTTTATACTGGCAAACCTTCCAATGACTCCAAAACATTCGACTGCCTGTGATTGATTTTTTTGTTTTTTTCATTTTGCAGTACAGTCTGTTGGTCGTCATGGATCAATGTCAGGATAATTGTGGAATTAACCTGAATTAAGAGAGCAGAAATAAATATGAATGCACTTAAGACTTTAACCAACCCAGTTATTTATCCAGTGATGGAGTAGATCACTCAGAAAATCAGTCAAACTGTCAGTCGTGAAGAAGCAAATCATTGCAATAAAATGAGAAGACGTGTCAGTTTGTTTGACATATTATTTATGAGACTGATCTTTTTGACAACCAGTAAATTATATTCTGGAATGATGCACCTGCAATCTGGGCACAGATTATTTTTGAGTTCTGCTAGTCGGCTCATGTTGTATTAAAAGGTTCTGCAGAACTAGAAATGATTGCTTACTGGTACTTGACCTAATTTAACGAGGTTTGCGATCATATTTATGAATTAAAATGAATTAAAATTGTTATGTTATGTTAAAGGAGTAGTTTTACATTTTGGAAAAGTATGCCTGATTGTATTCTTACAGAAAACTGGATGCAAGACTGATGCCACTCTTGTGTGCCACTCTTTCACCCTGTTTTCAGTTTGTGCTAAGCTAAGCTAACCAGCTACTGGGTATAGCTTCATATCTAGGTGGATCACATTTCTCATCTAACTCTAGAAAAAAAAGCCACTAAGCATTTTCATGAAAGTTCTATTCCATTTACATTACTTTGTGTAAACGCTGTATGTACAATGATTGTCACTCTGCATTGGGCCTTTACAAAGCAATGGACGCTCTGACCCTGCTTCATTGACTTCAACATGTATGTTGTGTGTGAGTGTGGACCTAAGCAGTGAGCTGTACAGTATCTGTAATTATCTGAGAAGCTGCAAAAGGACAAATGGTGTTTATGGGGCAACAATAATGTTTTATGTCCCCTGATGCCCTTTAACTTTCCAGTTTGCAACAGCTTTCAGAGCAAAGTTCTCGTCCCCTCTCGGCAGACATGCAATCCAAAGCACCACGTATTCGCACGAGATACAAAGATGACTCGGTGCAAACTTACCCAGAATTCCCGCGTTTTTGCTGCGCGGCTTCCTGACATCCAGCTCAGGCGCCTTGGCTGTGATGGGACAAACACACACCAGCTGCTACTTGTATCTGTACAGCATTTTTAGTCTTCAACTCGCCTCAACTCACAGTTTCCATAGTAACGGGCTGGGAGGAATTGAAGACTGAAAAAGACATACAGGACATTTGGTGTTCCTCTCTCCTTCCTTCGCTCCGTCTCTCTCTCTCTCTCTCTCACGCCGTCAAGCGGTAGATGCTGTGTGGGCTCACGTGTCCCTGTAAGGTCAGTCGGCTGCGGTGGGCACTTGAGTAGGAAGGGAGACGGAACAGGCCGGAGTGCAATGGGGGCTCTCGTACCTCCAGATGACAGAACTACATCTGGAACAGGGTGTCCAGCTTCACAATAAGATAACTCTTGACAGTAACTCTGTGAGGAATGTTTAAGCTTCAAAGAATTACACTCGAACGGCTTTGGAAACTGCGATAAGATTTACTCTCCAACATACAGTACTGTATACAATTCTCTGTATAGTACACAAAATCCCTCCAAGCCTGAAGGGAATATTTTCTAAACCCTTACTCAGCATTTTGTGCTCTGTGTAACGCAATGGAATGAGATGATGAAGATTACATGGAGCAAAAAGGTTTTATCAGTCGTCCCCAGTGGGAGGGGAGGACAATCTTGGTTATCTTCTGTTGTTTTTCTCTCTCACCATGATGAACTGTGTTTCAGAAAGGAACAAAACATCTTTAATCCTAAGTGTAAATATATTGTTTTGTACCAAAAGTTTTTACTTGAGGGAGGACCACGATAGGTGTAAAGTACAAAGTAAAATTTGAGGAGTTCCAGACCACTATGCATCCAAAATATACATCGTAAATCAAACTAGGCTTTCAACGTCTTAAACAATATAGGCGTTCAGTCTGTGGAAGTAATATTGTCACGTGTCAACCAAGGACAAACGTTTCCTGCAGTTACCTTTGCTTTGGATTTATGTTATTAACCATTTTAGGTGTAAAGTTCTTCACATCTCATTGAGGAAGATCATGTTTCATCTATTGACTTTGGTCTCCTTTACTGAGGAATTACACTTGGAAGCTTAATACACCAGGTAGGAACAAAGAAAATAGTTCATGACTTGGGTGAATTCAGTGATGAGCTGATGTACTTTTATAAGTTGGATGTAACTGCATCAAGGGGACACAAAGAAATTCAAAAGAAGTTTATTTCTGGCTGTTTTCAACCAGGCCATTATTTTCGTAGTTTCCTGTTGTGGATTCTGTTCTCTACAAAACACACCCACAGAGTCGGGACAATCTCCTGCAGTCAAGCCCAAAATCAAATTTCTGATTACCCATTGCTTAGAACCCGTGTATTTTACAACATAAGGTAGCTGACATGTACTGCCGACTGCTTTCTGCAAGTATGCTGATGCTGCGTTCACATCATATAGGATGTTCTGTAAATACAATCGGTCGACGGGGGGAAATGTTTGTGTTGTCTTCCTCGTGGGAATTGCATATAAGATCTGTGGACATTTTTGCAGCTGCTGTTATCACACATGTAGGAAAGTGGCTGTATAAACATGGGCAGGCGTATAGTAGCTCTATACTCACCGAGGTCAGCAAGGCATTATAGAAAAAATTGTATTTAATTGCTGTAGTGAACTTGTGTTTTTTTATATATATATATATATATATATGTGTGTGTGTAGTTTGCCCCAATTAGGATTTAGCACCATTTGAATTGAAATCTGATGACAGGTGGTGGGATGTTTTGTCACTGTCAGTCAAATCAAAGTTTTTGAGTGTTAGTCTTAATAAATATCTAAATGGGATTTCTGTTGTTGCTGTTGTTGTTTTTTTACATTGAGTGTTGCTTATTTAGTGATTTTAAAAAATATTTCTACATTTTGGGAAAGGATCTTTTTCACTTTCTGGTGTATAATTAGATTCAATGACAATTAGATTAGATATAATTTAATGCTACAGCCAACTGCCAGTTAATTTAGCACAAAAGGGGAAACAGCTAGCCTGCCTTCGTTCGAGAGGTAACAAAATCCAGCTACCGGCATCTCTGGAACTCATTAATTAACGCATTATGTCTCATTTGTTAAATCAATACAAAAGCAAATGTGAAAATGTCAATTTGCTGTTTTACATGGGGTTATGTGCTGGACTCTTTTTTGGATGTCTCCACTTGTTGCTAAGCTTAGCGAACCAGCTGCTCACGGCTGCCTTCCCGTATTTCGAACAGAGTGATATCGATCTTCTTTTTTAACTCCTCCAGAAAGCGAACAAGCGTATTTTCCAAAATGTCACTTTTCTTGTAATGTCACAGACACTGAGTTTTCAAACATTAATATTATGCAAGCATGACATGTTATGGGAACTGTTTTACATTCAGCAGTTAGTGATCATAGAAACCTAATATGAAAATAAAGTGAGCTAAGAGGGACATGTGACATGGGCTCACTGTCAGTTTGTATTCACCTCAAAATAGAAGCTCCCAGTTAAAGATAATAACTCCCAAAGTGATTCAGTTTAAACACAGTTTAAACTGTGAGTTTAATGATCAACACCTCAGAGGACGAGTGTTTTCATGGCATTGCAAACACTTCCTCTGGTTTAATAAGCAGTCCGTAAATACCAGGAGTCGGTTAGAATCACATGAAAATCAATTACAGAATATATTAGACCAACGTGTCCTGAGCTACACAGAAATGCAAACTTGGAAAAGATGGCGTAAAGGAGAACACAGGCAGTGACTCCTCTCCTATTGAATCGTTGATGCCATTAGATATCTGATTATTGGAGCCTGTGATGCTTCTTGATACAATTAGCAATTTCACAAAGGATCCATCATACACATGTTCAAAAGTAACACATTATCCTTTCAGTGTGAGATGAAGCATTTGTCTTCAACTCTGCAACAACAACAATTTGCTAGATTCAAATGTGAAAACCCACCTTCATCATCCACGCACAAGTACATACGTTTGATTAGTCAGTGTCAAGAAGGCACTGTACTAACATCAGGTTGGAATCTTAAACAAGGACTCATTTCCATTATATCAAACCACTGTGAAACCAATTGAGATGACTGGCCTCAGTAGGCGAGATGACCTCCATGTGCCACTTCCTGACAGTGAAAGATAAAAGGCACCGACCTCAGCCACAGCCCCCCTCCTCCCTCACCTGTTTATTCATGAAGACATAGATGACTGGGTTGATCACCGTGCTCATCTTGGCCATGAGGGAGGGGACGATGCTTGCCTCGGGCGTGATCAGGCCCGGCGGCCCGAAGGTGGCCAGCAGGGCCATGATGCCATATGGCAGCCAGCATAATAGGTAGCAGACCACCATAACCACCACCATGAATAACACGCGCTGCTCACGTTTCCTGGTCATCGACGCATTGATCCCGCTGACCTGGAGACAGCACGGGAAAGAGAGGGAGATGAGAAATAAGACCTTAATGAGCGATCTCCTGTGATGACAGTGTATTCAGACATATAGGGTGTTTACTTTCGCTGCCACCAAATGTTCCCATAGCTGTTAAAGAGGCGGAGAGGAGTCCAGGACATGGAAAGCAGGAGTGGCAGAATAGAGTGCAGGTCAGACGGGGTAGAGTGAGGCATGGACAGGCACACAAAGAGGCGAGGAGAGAGCAGGAAACGGACAGAAGAGGAGACTCATATCAACATCTACAGAAGGACTCAATTCAGTGAGGACACAGAGGCAGTGGAGAGTGCGTTTCCTGGATATCTTGACCTCAAAGACAGAAGTGGTGCGAACATAGTGAAAAAACACAAACAGTCTAGTTCGCACAAATCAAAGGATTATTCCAGATTATTACAATTTAGGTTTCATTTTTGTAACTTTGGGGTAAACACATTTGCACCCTTGCAGAGAGTTAGATGAGACTATTGATCTGATTTATTTACTTCACCAGCATAAAGTTCCGACCGGGCAAGAAACGCAAGCAATCGGACGATTATACTTATTTGGAAGAGAAAACAATTGTGATTGGTAAAATTACTGCCCAAACTGTCTGTTGTAAATATCCATCATAGTTTCACAGTTTTGTGCTCGCACAGTTTCTCCTGTGAAACGATGAGCAACATTATCTGTCTCAGCTCTCAGCTCGTTTACAACCTGAGTGAAAGCCTGACTGCTTATGTTTCGTACCCCCGTCGTAACTGATAGAGATTAATTTGAAATAGAAATTGTAATAAACTGATACTAATCTTTGGCAAAATGATCAGAACAAACATATACAGATGCACGTATGTGCCTACACATGCATGAAATCATGTCCTGACCGTTATACACATGGACACCAAAAGGCCATACATGCACACACACTTGCAAACTGACAAACACCTTCACTCTCCACAAACTTGAGCTTTTCTCCATTTGTATCTCTGGCTGATGGCCACATGTTGGCAGCTGTCACTCAAATCCATAGCCATGGAGACACACACTGACAGGGGAGCACTTGCAAAAAAGGCTTCAGCAGTGGCAGGTTGTTTTTTTTTTTTTTTTTGTTTCTTGGCGAGGGAGGTGAAGTGAGGTGGTGGCATTATAAGTATGCACTGTGTACTGCACACACAGTTGCACATATAGAAGTAAGTGCAGCAGAAAGACAACAGGGTTTAACGGAACAAAAAATTTGTCCAGTTAGAAAAATATCCTTCACTCTGTCTCACTCTCTAACCACCTAATGAAACCTCCATATTTGCATACGTCCACTCTATATATAGCTATGTTCATTTGAGCAGATGCTGCATTTTAGCATATACATGTTTATGCAAGCTGTAAGGGTCTATAAAATATATACAGTATGTTTAGATGCTCTTCTCTTGCATTGTTCAGTTCACATTATTCTGACCGAGCCGTTTTCCTGTAGACCCCAATGCTGCCACTCGCATGAATATGCACATTAATATGACTCTCAGCTTTCACCAGGCAGGCAGACTGTTTGCATTGCTGCAATGCAACAATATAACACAGAGCAAATAAATGCTTTTCCATTGTGGCAGACTAATCAAGCCATGGCAATGATTGACAGACTCTTTACATTTAGCTAATTTACCCCCCCGAGAGGCTTCCGCAACTCCGCAAATGGGAATTTAGGGTGTGTTCATGCAAAACATTTTAAATCCACTTTAATCAAACTCTGAAGTGTTTACTCTGTTTAGTTTCTTTCACGCAAAATATGTCATGGTTTGACAGGAGAATGTCAGTTTAGTATTGTTTTTTGTTTTTTTTGATAATGGGTCCTTGATTTTAGACAGAGGTGGACAAAAGCAGGCTTCACATTTCTAGCCAATAAACATACTGACAAATGACAAATGCAGCAGATTTTATCAGCTGTAGCAGGCTAATAAAGCTAACATTAGCGCCATAAGTTGGTTTGAAAAGCCATCTGTGGCTCTTTGTTTGTTACATTTCATGGTGACTCCAGTAAAAGGGGTCAGAAATATGCACTTGATGTGGAAAAGTAAAGCTGCATGTCCCAAACAAAAGGTCAACTTCCTCGCCAGTTGATGATGCAGGTGTAGAGCTTGTCGTAATAGTGCAAGTGTGATAAGGAAAAATTTTATTTTGGTCTAACATAATCTTGGACAAAGCAGAGGTATGATGGTTAGGAGATGTATAATTTATTGTATTATTATTATTATTATTATACACTACGTTTCATTTTTGGCATTCCAAGAGAAATGGGAACCAACAAATGTGTTTGTGTGTTTCTATCTCTGGTTACGAGTTTGGCTGTGGTTGTTGGAGTGCAAACCTCCCCAAATCCAGTAAAAAGCAGGTCAGAGCTGCTAATGTTGGCCTAAACTTTGATAAAGTAACATTTACTATAATAAATCCATTTCTTACTCTTTTGCTCTTTTTTAAATAAGGAAAAACCTATTTATAAACCAACTCTCTCTCTTACTCCCCCACGCACAATGCTTCAACATGAGCAAACAGAGTTCCAAGCCTAGTTACGGTTGCTACGCTGTGATTGGACAATCACTGTTTGGGGGAGGGGTTTAGTGAAAATTCAATTATTGCGAGTCCATCACACTGAAGCCACTGGGGTATAGCTGAATTTGTTTGACTCCCTCTGCCATCATTTCGCTAACTTGGCAGGACAACAGCAGGACATAAAGTCCAATAAACAAGCTCCTGAGGAGACAATTACATTTTCGTGTGGTTTGCTTGAGTTTATACTGGCCTCTTTCAAACAAACCAAATACAAAAATAACTTCAGATTCCAACAACAGCCAATATGTCCATAAACTGTTAGGTATCCTGCCAACATCTGAGTGACAGTTCAGTTCCATCTGCACAGCAGCTCTCCTGACACAATGGGCAAGCTTTCCAGGGGTGCACACATTTTTTGTGTTTTGAACGCCTTCTCATGTTAACTTGAAAGTTTATAGAACTCATTGTTGTTTAACTGAAAAGGTCACTTGTTATTGTAGCTCAGGAAAAGCTTTGCTTCCAGTTTGGCTCAGTTCCCACACAGCTTTGAAGAATAGGTGGCTAATGGCGTCAAACTTTGACTCTGATTAAATAAATGAAGAGGCAGAGATCACAGACAAATTGAGGAAATGGAGAGTATGTTCTGAATGACTGCAATCACAGGCTGGGTGGCTGGTGAAAGGAGCGAGCTCACTAATTGACTGCCCTTACAGAGGAACGGCTTCGTATGCTAAACAGCACACCAAAGCCATGTAATTAATATTTATGTCTTGCCTCCGTGTGACGGCACAAATCTGCTGCAGCCTTTTTGTCAAACTGTTGAAGACTACAAGCTTGGTAATGAGCATCAAAATGACAGTCGGATTGTGTTGATGCATAACATGATGTTGTTACCAAGCAGGCGGTGATCTGAGAACAGCGCAGCCCCTTTCTTTTTAGCTCGGCGTCATGACAGTTTGAAATAGAGTTGTAAATTATGGGCAGTGGTCCAATGTGGCTCTGATGCTTCACAGAGTGTGGAGATATGGACGGGTGGGAACGAATTTGTCAAGAACGGTTTTGACGGGAAATCTTTGTCAAGAGAGCACATCCTCACAGCCGTCGCTGACTAAATTAAATATCCGATGGCAAATTTCTCTTCTGCAATAACAGAAGGAGCTTTGTCTCCCCTTGGGTCCCTGACGGACTGTCAGTTATTCAGCCTGATCATCTGGTCTAAATGAGTTTTAATAACCAATCTAAAAGCAACAGACTGGAAATAGAATAAAGTTTAAGGTGTCGGTACATGAGGTGCTTTGTTCTTTCATCATGTGTGTCTGTGTGTGTTTCTACCGTATTTGTCCATATTTGTAGTTTTTGAATACATATTCAAATGGCAGTATGTATGTATGCAAGTCTTTATTTTTACCATGGACATTTTGACGTGCCATAATACGAAAAGGCTCTGTTTTATTCAAGTGTCTCAGTAAGGCATGCCAGTGTAACAGTGACTGTTTACGTGCACAAAATATTCAATATATTTAAAAAAAAACACCTTCTTAAAAAGGTTGGCGTTGCGATGTTTGCGCACATCCAAAAACCTGTTGATCCCCTAGTCTCTGGTTTCATTTAAACGTAGGTGTTTATCTCCTTCGAACCAGAAATCTCTACCCCAGCCTTGCAAACTGTTGGTTTGTTTACAACGCACAGAGCTGACTGTAAACACGCAAGAGGCCGTGTGGTGCACACTGCGGTAAAAAACCCAAATGTGCTGTGTACATGTCCAAAGACTGACCTTAATCAGAAAATGTTACATTTGGAATAAGACCTCATTCAGAATGTTCAAAATGATTCTGCTGTTTACGTGACCCGTATTAAATTTGGAATAAAAGTGGAAAATTAGTGTGCATGTAAACGTAGTCCGCGAGCCAGCATGCACAACACAGGGACCCTGAAACCGACGCAGCTCAATGGAGTTCAACCATCACTGATTTTATGAAACAAACCTGTACTTTTCCCACTGTGACGTGTCAAAATGTCTTCGTAAGCCAATGTCATATGTATTAAACATTGCATGAAGTATCCAAACATGGCAGTCAATTCTTTCCTATAAAAGCTGCTCACTCTACTTGTGCTCTCTGCCGGCCCGCGTGATTGACATGAAATCAATGCCTCCTATCGGACCTAAAGGTTCAACTTGTGATGATTTAATGATGGATGATTAAGAGGCTTGTGAATGTATTGCTGCAGTTTCAATTATGTGACCTGCAATTTAGACTCTAGGCCGCTACACTAAAATCAGTCCTATTCCTGTGGGATTATATCTGATGCATTCTGGTTGTTGTTTGTCATCAGAGAAGACACACAACCTAAATTGTTAGAAAGTACAGGGATAGCACGGCCAGCAGTAGAAACTGCTGGGCCCGTGCACACTGCAGTGTATGAAAGCTGCCATTACTGAAAGAAAATTGAAGAAGAAGATGGACTGACCGACTATGGAGGAATGTCAGTCAAGGAAACAGCAATGTGTGACATGCAGTGCATTTGAAAAATGGGATTAAAAAAAAAACACCCCTGACACACCTGATGCCTTGGCTGATTAACATTTGTACAGAACATCACACAAATCTCCTTGAATATCAGATCAAGGGGACAAAAATGCTGCAACGTTACCTGCTAAGCCCTTATGTTTGCTGTACACAGCTGCATGTATAAGGCTGTGTGAGTGCCTGCCTGAATAGGAAAGATGTACAGTGATTGTGTGACTTGTGGGTTTTACTTCTTCCTAACCGCCTAAATGCTTTCGTGTGTGTGTGTGTGTGTGTGTGTGTATATATGTGTGTTTTCTGCTACACTGACGTGTTGCACTTCCAGATGACACTGAATTTGACATTATGATCCTGCTTTCAATATGTGTCAGGTTGCCCCTCTGTGGTCTTGTACTGTCACGCTGACATCTACTGTAGACATTTCCTGTCTGTGGGCAAAGGCATCTATTCTAATCACAGCCTGTCACATGTAAGGGGATGAATAATGGCGTGCGAAGAGAGGGAGACATAAGAGAAACTGGATTGTGTGCTTCGTCTTTTGAGAAATGTGACAGCTACACTTTACTCTAGTCGTTTAGCTGTTCATACTTCATGTTCAGAAGAGGATCTTACAATGAGTGAATGTTAAAATCAATTCCTGTGCAAGTTCCTGTTTGCTTTGCCGTATGGAGGCAGACGGTTATTCCACAGACGTAAAGAGAGCCAAAAGTCCAGGTCATCTCACAGAGGGGAATTTAGCAGGTAGTGGCCGAACTTAGAGCACTGGATGGGCTGCATAGTTATTAGCCTTGTTCAAGGAGGGAATAGTTGAAGGACGTGCAACAATTGGGGGAATAATGGATGATGAGGATTTCAGCTTAGAAGAATATTTCAGCAGCCTGGCTTCAGCTTAGTGTTGCAGTGGTCAAGGTGTAGGATGATTAAAGTTTGAACAAAGAGCCCCTAGCAGAGTCCAGGGTGAGGAAAGATGAGATTTGATGGATATTTGGGAGAGCGAACCTCCATATGTGGGTTGTGGCTGCATTGTGGGCTTTGGGTGACAGTTCCTTGTTTAGAATCAAGTCGAAGCTCCTGCAGGCTACAGGCAGGAGTCGTTACAGCCTTGTCAGTGGTGATGGAAAGGTCTAGTGGAGGAGGGAAAGTGCCACAGAGAACATCCGTCCTATCCATTTTTTAGTATTGTCAGTTTTCAAGGAGAGTAGTTCACAACCCATATTTGGCATAATATGTAGCCTATATACTGTCTTGAGGTACATACTGGGGAAAGTTGAGAAATAGAAATGAAATGCTTCGAAGGCTTTGCAGACAGATTAAACAGCTGACTCTTCAACTGACACCCTCTTTCAGCTCATGCTGCACACTGTACACAACTAGGATTCATTTATTACAAGACTTCCACCTTAACTGACTCTTAATTAAATTTATCATTTATACTTCAACTGACACTTAAACTCCTTTCAGCACTTTTCCTGCAAAGTATGCTTTACTTTTAAATTGACACTTAAACTTAATTGAGTGCTGCACTACACTTAATCTGAAATGTTCACTTCTTTCAGCACTTCCATTTAAACTACCATTTCAACTTCTTTTAGATTTGTATATTGATTGCTACTTCAACCCTTTTCAATATTTCAAGTTAAACTGTTTCGACTGCACAATTTCAGCAGCAAGCACACATTGCACACATTTTCTTTGGAAGAAAATACATCACAACACTGTGCAGACTCAGAATTTGAAGTTTCAGAACACGGATCCAAATTAGCTACCAAATCTGTACTCTATCGGTATATCGTGTTTTGGTTCAAAAATGATTTTTTCAGTTTTGAGCACCAGCTTATCCTCATTTTGAGGCAGGCGGCGAAAGGGAAAACAACAGATGTTTTATTTCCAAGCATGAAAAACTCAAATTATGGGCTTGGGTGTAATAAGTAGTGTGGAACTTCAGGCCCAGTATGCATTTGTATTCCTGTGGTAGTCCTCTCTGCCTTATGACACACTGGAGGGATCAGCTGCTTTTTATATTGGTGTAATCAAATAGCCTAATCAGCTTATACGTATTGGTGAATATAGCTGCAAGCGGGTCTTTGAGGTTAAATCTGAGCCTGAAACTTTTTCTTCCAGTCAAATAGTCCGAGGTTTGTCTTGTATTATGCTATTAGAATCATTGTTTTGTTATAGGTTAGCATTTAGGGTCATAAAGGAAACACCCACCTCTGTCTCATGATATTCTATGGAAACCCTGGCTGAGAGGGTATCTGGCTAAAGTGGAGTGTTTTGGTGGTTTTCTGGAGGAGCATAAATCTGTGTTTTATAAAAGGCCAGCAGTCACATGTGAGATCCCCGGTGTGGAGGATAAGCCACCTCCAGCATGTTCCAAACACACATACAATTGGTCTGCAGGTGGAATGAGGAGACTGACTGACAGCCGGGTTGACGCAGTGCTCAGTCGAGGCAGAACAAACCTGTGTTTCCATTTCAGAAACACAGAACTATAGAGTCATTACATACATACAATACCTGCTCCAAAAAAACAAAATACTCGCTCTAAAAAAAGTATATATATATTTCTCTCTCTCTCTCTCTCTCTCGCTCTATCACACGTTATCAAAAGATTTCCACCGCTGTCTTTTCTTTCTACATTAGCCCTGGTACATATGTAGCTGTGTTCATTCGCTGATATCTATAATGGTATCATGAAAAAGCAGACTGGAGCGAAACAATGAGAACATTCAGCACAAAAGAGAATCGCAGTCAGTGAGTTACACACAGATAACAGAAAAAAACTTCTTCATAATGACCTAGAATTACCACCCCCACACACACACACTCAATCACATTAGCACTCTCTAAGTGTTTTTAATTAATCCACATACTCAGATAATTTGGAGTCTTCACGCCAGCTAACTGGATTACACGGATGGAGCGGGTGGCTGCTGAATATCACCTCAGCCCCCCGGGAGGATGGAGGCAGTCAGTACCTCCTGTGCCTTCCCCAGATGCTGCCTGCCCTCCTCCCCACCTGCAGCAGCACCAGACTACTGGCTATTAGACTGTGAGATTGGTGGTGGTGCGACAGAAAGCAGGCGGTATGAGCCAGACGTGGTGGGGACGAGAGCAGACAGAGGAAGAGTGGAAGAGGGGGAGTGGAGAGTGAGATATAGCGGGGAGAGGTTGTTTGAGAGGTAAAAGCGCACGGGAGTACGGAGTCGAATTGGTGCAGTAAAAAGAAATGAGAGCGGAGAGGTGCGAGTGTGAAAATTCCAGAGGGGGAAGAATGGAGCCAGGCTGCATGCAGGTAGATTTATAACTGATTTCTGTTATGAAGACTCCTGTGAGTCCAGTTGTTAATGGCAAATCAGCCGGGAGACTGATGCATTTCACCCTCTCCTGCTTTCGTCTTTCTATCCTCATTTTTGGCAGTTTTTGTGGGAGTTTGCCCCGCGCTGTAATAAGCATGTTAGGCTTCCAGCATGGCCAACGTTCACCTGACTACAGAGACACGTGTGGCAGCTGCCTTGGCAGTTAGACAAACGTGCACGTGCAACCTTTAAAAGAGAAGGCTGTCTCTATGTTACTGCACTCAGCTAAGCAAGCCACAACAAATAACCTTCTCCGGCTGTCTTCTTTAAGCTCACAGAACCTTTGGAGAGACCCAGGCCAAATCATTTGAAGCAATTAGTATCTGCCACGCCAGGAGAGTTTATTTTTTATTTTTTAAAGAATGCACTGTCAACACTCGTGAAACTCCTGGGAGAGGAGCAGCTTCGCAACACTACACTGCCCCAACCAGGAAGGACAGATTAGAAGCAATTTTCTGAGTGCCCTTACGGCAAATTCTGTCTTCGTATCTGCTTCTATATTTTACAGAAAACCTTTTCCATTTTTAAGTCTGTAAATCAGCTGGATCTGACTTTGAGAAGCTGAGAGCCCAAAAATGTATCTTGTGACTAATGAATGGGACAAGTTATGTGGAGAGGAACAAAATAGGAGATGTATGATCGTAGCGGGAAACTCCCTTAAAGTTCATTTAATGAGGAAAGTTCTGTATCTCTAATGTCACAGCTCTGCACTCTCATACAAAGTGAGAGTCCACAAAACTGACAGTTTCTTCATCTAAGCATTTATTAAAAATGAACATACAATGTGGCACTTTTGAAACATCCCCCATCTTCTGGCTTCTGACTGAATGCCAGGGCTTTAGACCTACAGTGCAGGAATTGTAAATGTAATAAACTCAAATGATGTAATAAAACAGGCGTCGCTGTAATAGCTGAATATTCAGTCAAAAAGAAAAACCCCGTTGGTGTTCATTTGAGAAACTCTTCTGTATGATTTTTCTCCCATTGGCGGAGCTGTGACAGTTGAAACGCCATCACAATATCAAAGCTAAGTCGAATCCTGGCATCAGTACACTAACAACTTTGAAAGCTACATCCTCGCCAGTCTGATCGCACTTTTTGCCCTTCCATCATCTTCACCTCGTGTTGGATGTGACTCCTAATGCTGGGAGTCACATCAACGACTGTACGAGCAACATCTCCCCTCTGAAATCACTTACTTGGTGGCTCTTGAAGCCAATCAGCTGAACAGATCTCCACTCTTATGCTGGCGCTGCTTTGGGACTGTACAGAAATATATCCTCAGATGTATACATCCACACTGCATGCATATATAGTCCCAAGAACCTCCTATGAAAATAGATATATAAACACAAGCATATAAGCAGTCAACTCAAACACATTATTTTTACATGTAAACACACACACCTGGGCACCCAGACAAGTAGTCAGACAGCACACACACACACACACACACACACACACACACACACACACACACACACACACACACACACACACACACACACACACACACACACAC
>JAVQJF010067593.1:0-15450 GCA_036023855.1 Gadopsis marmoratus
CAGCCACGCCCACAATCGCGGGCGTACGTACATTTGAAAAGATAGCAGACGCCTTCAAAATAAAAGAAATACTCAGTTGTATTGCGTGAATGATGAACACTTTTTTGTTTGATTGCTAACTTACCATTGACCTCTCGCGGGCCGGTCAGGGACAGCCAAAGGGCCGGATGTGGCCCGCGGCCGTACAATGCCCAGGTCTGCTCTAGGTGTAGGTTTTGGACATTTCTGACACTGGTGACTTCTAGTGGTTGTATTCAAAACAACACTTTCATAGACGGCAGAACAAGTTCACGGTTCTAGCATGTCATCACAATTACTTCATTTATGCATCAGAGCAACAAATGCATTGTTACACCCCTTGCTCCAAGGGTCAAGACTTGAATCCAGTGCTCTCTGTTGTTTTCACTTCCTTCTATTACTTTATGTGATCCCATGAGACATGTCTTTTTATTAAAGTCTCGTTTTCGATTTAGGTTGACTCTGATGGTTGGGGTGGAAATGGAGCTGCACACCACTTACAGACGTGGGCTTGTGAAACCTGGCCTCTGCCAGTGAAACAGTGCAGTAATCATTTAGCATTGTGTCAGTAGTTGGAATCTCATTTCGTCTCCCACCTCAGTTTCTCTTCAGAAGTATTGATTTGTCATTGAGGCCCAAATGTCGTTTGGCTCAGCAGTGTCCTTCATTAACGTGTTGTCACCTTTATGTGACCCTCCAAACAGGTAAAAACAGGCCACTGCCTTCCCTGCTCAAATACTCGCTCGTCATCGCTGACAAGTCATTTTTAATTTTATGAAATCGGAGGGAAAAGTTTTTCAGATATATTGATGTTTTTTAATGATTTCTAATCACTTTCAATTGTAGAATGCCTTAAATTCAGTTATCAATAAATTGAAAGATGGGATCAGAGGTTTGTGATTATTGTTAGCATTAGTTAGAAAAGATACTGTCGATAAATGTGCCAGATAGTGCAAACATGGGCATCGACATCTTTAATCTGAGTAATTTAAAGGTTGTTTGTCATCCCAAGCAATTGTGGTATATAACGTCTGACTGAGACAATTCTAAACCCGGAAAACTAATAGGTCAAAAGAGACTCCCTACTTTTTTTGGGGGGGGGGGGGTTGAAGCACCTTTATAATTAGTGCTACCATTTAAATGTTAAGTAGTATGTTAAAAGCATAGCCAAGCGTGTCTTGAAGAATCAATCCTGCTGTAAGAATGTGCTGTTGTTCGGTAGTCTTATACTGAAGGAAGTGGGCACAATAGAAGCATAAGTCTGGATGAAATTGGAGTTACAATGCAAATTTGATGTTTTTGGTAAGCACAAGCTCACTTGAAATGAAGACCTTAATATGCCCTTTGACTGGAACTTTAAAACCAATAAATATTTCATATTTTAAAAATTAAGATGTTAAAGACTATTGTAGGATATCCTGAGATTCAGTGCAACATTTCTTAAATTGATGAATATTGCCTTTCAAAATACTGGCATCCCTGTAATTAACTTCACCAATCTGAATGATACTGAAAAAAATGGAGCTCCTTTCTAGACGTTTGTCTGCAGCACTTGTGATTGGATTGACGTCACTGATGGCGCACTGGGCCTGTATCCATTATTGCTCTCAGGGAGATAATTTTTTATGGAGTCTGAAACATGATTGCTATATTGATGTCCATAAGTGGCATAAAAGACGGCGACTCACTCAGCTGAAGTCAGTCAGCCAGCCATGGTGTGAATTTATTCTTGAAACATCGGTGGTTCTAGCTTCTGTAGAGTAATTATGACTTTTTAGACAGTGCATAGGATGTTGGTTCATCATTGACACCTCGTTCCATATTTGGTTAATGCTCATTTGGACAGACTTCATTACAACTTGCCATATTCTATCAAGCATTGCTTGTTCTGCTCCACTCAGTATTCCAATCATTCTTTTAACTCCTCCTATCCATGTCCTATTTGCAATCATACAGCACCTGGAGGTCGCTTTTAGAAAACACATTTTGCTCAAGTATTACATATTGGTGAACCAATTGAGTTTTGCACTGTGGTGTTAAATTGGATGGAAATTAAACCTACAGGGTCAACCTTTCTTGAAACTGCAGACATTTGAAATTGAGTCCTAACTGTAAATATCAAAGAACACATAATGATTTGACTTTTTAAAGCTATATCCAAGTTTTCAAACACAAAGGCTCTCAATTAGAAAAAACATTGCTTTCTGTTTTGCTGACCTGTATTACACGTGTGCGCATTTTGAATTAAATATTAGTTTTTAAATGAATTTCATAGTTCATCTACTCTTGCATTCGCATTGGCTGTCACCACATAGTCAGTGTTGCGCTTGCCTGGTGGCGATGACGGAACGAGTCTCTGGATTAGATATAAATAAACCAAAACAGAGATTTTCATCACTATAAATCCCAATTTGCTGCTCATCATATTAACATGAAAGCCATTCATTACATTCAGTCTTTGCCTTCTCTCTTTATCCTTTTATCAAAGACCTCTTTGTTAATCTCAGTGAAAATGAGTCAGTAGGACAGAGTGTACATCTGGGAGAACATCACATGAAAGAAAAAGCATAATAACAAAATTGCAAATTTCTTTTTGCCAGATTAATGAAATAGAGGACCACTCTACAGTACGTGATGCCAAACACACAGTACGTGCTTTATTTCCAGACCATACTGACACATACTTCACTGACAGCCTTGCAAAAAACAAATTTATAATGTGGCAGTCATGAGACACACTTCGCCTGAAAAGGCAAATTTAGCTTAGTTTCAGCATAATGAGTAGGACTTCTTGTTACGCCAGCAGTGATTTCTGTGAGGAGACTGGGTTTTAGGCTTAGCCTAATTTGGAGGGACTCCTTTCATGTGGACGACACATGTGTGAGGGTTTAATGACAATTTAAGGTGGGCAGATCTTTATGTAGTTTGTAGACACACTGTAGGCAGAAACTGTATTAGTGTCCTGAGGGGACACTGGAACAGAACCGCTGCAGCGCGCTGACATTCGAGATGTTCCATCACGAACATGGTGCGAGACCTGAGCAGGATGTACTGTACATGTGTTCCATTGTAATCACAACAGATTTAACTGGATTAGCATGCTGACATTCTCAGTTGTGCAGATTAGGATTTTAACATTTTTAACTTCCTACAAGACATGTATTGGAGAAAAGCCGTTGGACACGTAGCAAATCAAGGTGCAATAACGTGCTGCTCATGAAGCATCAAGCTGTGTTACATTATTTGACTCAGGTGACACTGATTAGGGCACTTTTGTTACTATGAATCGCCATGATATGAGTTTGATTGAATTATTGTTGGTTATAGTCTACTGTAGATGGCTGATCGGTGGTCTGAACATCTCACGGTGTCCTGCATTTGGTTAAGACTCATATGTTTAATAGTACATTGAGACATGTGTGTGCATGCTGACGGTGCTCAGGGCAGCATATGCGTGTCATGTGTTTACGAGGACATGGTTGGTATGCAGCTGGTTAATCGGCTCTTCAACAAACAAACACACCAGGGAACCTGTTGCACCTAATCCTTCTTTTGCTCATCAAGCTACACTGCTCCACCTGACCTCCTCAATTTTCCACCCCACAGTCACTCACGTTTAAGGCTCATCCAACCCCACTCCCTGCCTGCAGAGTTTTCCAGAGCTTCCTCTGTCTTCTAGCCCGAGTTGCCTGGAATTTCTAAATTTGATTCCAGTGAGCTAGCTGGTTGCTCATTTCTTTTCTGAAATGTATTATTGTGTGTATATTTTCACACGTCTTCCTCAATTCCACTCGCATCACAAAACTGTTGTCTTCTTCGCTGCATTTGTAGGTGAAGTGTAGACTAAACCATCACATTCGCACAAGAAAATAAGAATTCACATAAAAAGTAGTGGCTGTCAGAAAAATGCATGACTTTGTGTAATGATACCAGTTGTGGGTGGCGTGATGGCTCAGAGCTTTCACCTCAAAATAAAATGGCTCTGGTTTAAAATGTCAGCTGTTTGCATTTACTGTACTTACTGTAATGTGCTTGTGGCAACGTTACTACTGTAAAAACCAGACTAGAGCAGACATCAATACATTGTCTGATCATGTTTAATAACTTCGCTGCTTTTGATTCCTGCGAACAAATTGCAATTGGGTCCATTCCACTGCCTTTATTTCAAACCGTAGCCCTTGACTGACTGTTCACCCAGGTCTCTCGTCTCGCCTCGTCCTGTCCGGCAGCAGGGGTGACATTTGGTCAAGCAGGATTAGAAATCTTGATCCCTTGAAAGAGCCATCTTTCTCAGAGTAGCTGCACTCAGACACAACACGTCAACAACAGTGAGGTCATGTTTCTTTGTCGTGAAACTGGGACATCTGTACGTTTCCATCCTCTGTACTGTTGAAATAGTTTGGAATTGGGTTTTAGGAATAATGTTTTCTCTTACTGAACTGGCTCTCCCATCATAAACAGTACTAAAAAAAGGTAGCTTTTCGGTCAGTCCTTCAAGTCTGAACTAAATCTGCTTTGTTCCATCAGGAAATTGGCACAGCTTGCTACATTCTCGCCATGACCTTTAATACTACGAGTTCGGGAAGTATGTTACTATAACCAACGCTGCTTAGTTTGTCCCAGTTGTACAATTTATAGCCTGAATTCCTCGAAACTGCTTTAAAAACACAAGGACACAAGCAATTTAATGCATTAAAGGAGGGCAGAAAATGTCTTTGTACAGACACTATGCTCTCTATGTACAACATTTCTTCTTGTATCTCCATTATAAATTTAGATACAGACATGTAAACATGCAAGTACACACATTCTCTGTGCTTTGCCCTGAGTTGGCCTGCTTTCTTATATCTCTATTCTGTCCAGGGATTAGGCTTAAAGCTCTGTACTCAGATACACACCGTTCTCAGAACAGACCTGTCCAAGGGGGGGTGAAGTTAGCCAAGGCTAACATTTTAAGCAAAACGACAGCGCTAGAGAAGCATGTGACGACAGCTCTCACAAGGCTCTTTTTTGGGTTTTTTTTTTTTTATGACTTTGAGTCTATTCAGAAAAGCTGCTCGGTTTAGATGGAAGCTGGGGTTTGATCTCGTCAAAGTATGGGAATAGGCAGCTCCTTTGCACCAAGATCTGATCAAATCTTTACCATAAGGTATGTCCGATTTTGCTGTTGGCCGGTGTGTTAGATAGTGCTGACGTCGGCAACTGTGCATAGGTTTCTGACTGTATGCATCCTGTCTGTTCTCCTTGCAAGTAAAATGTCACTCCGTTGTCCTTCTCATCTTTGTGTCTGTGTTTTATAGATGTTTTAGGTGCCTGAACCTGACAGTTTCCTCAATGTGTTTTCTGAGTCCTGAAATAAGAAAGACGACCCTGTCTTAAGTGTGGTATTCTGCTTATCTCTTGACCACTTGTGGAAGAACTGCTACTATTTTGCTGAGAGATGTTAAATGTAAACAAACCCAAGCTTGTGTACACAAAAACTCCAGGAGTTGTCAGGAGATCACAGCAGCCTGTTTTCTATTTTCAACTCAGAAAATAATGATCACGATCAATAAAACAGTAGGTATTTTATTTGATACATGAATGGATTAGGCTTTATTTTAAATGTGCTGCCTGTTAGGTCTCATATGTATGATCTACAGCAAGGCCTGGAAGTTGCATAGGATTCATGATGGTGTTTATTTGATCTGTTATTGGAATTTTGTTGATTTTGATTTAAGTGTTGCTGGGGAGAGGGACGTGTGGATAACCCTGCTTAGCCTGTTGCCTCCATGACCTGGCCCCGGATAAGCGGAGGAAAATGGATGGATGGATTGATTTAAGATTCATGTACCAACTTTATGTGGGTTGTGCAGCAAATATGTCCATTGGTCATCGAGGATGTTTTTCCTTGATTTGTATTTCATAAGCTTGTAATGATTGATTAAAGATCAATCAGCAACATGGCTGACAAAAATTTTAACTTTAAAAATTGGCATCCCTATTAATGACAAATGTATAATGTAGTAAATGTGTTTTTTTTCTGGCTTTTGGGGCATGTGTCTTCCTTGGCTTGTTGTCACAGATTGAAATCTGTTACATGTGCGTTACTGGGTTTATAATCAGGACAGGAACTGTTGGGGTTTTTCTATGCATACTTGGACAAAGTATTAAGGAGTTCATAGTGAGTCTTAACATGGTCTCAGATGGTTCATAGTGCAGTGTGTTTAGCTGTGTCTCCATGCTCTCGTCACAGAGTGAGCTTGGCACCGAGGCAGAACCTCCCACGGATCATCCTCAAAGGAATCTTCCAGGGGGTTAAAGTGGTTCGTGGACCTGACTGGGACTGGGGCAACCAAGACGGTGAGTGGTGGTGTGTGTGTGTGGGGGTGGGGGTGGGGGGGGGGTTCTTAACCACTAACTTGGCTCTGCCAACTCAGCAGGCCCCCCTACCTTCTCGAGCATGGAGTTGTACCTCTTCAAAGTGTTTCACCATCCACAGTCCGTAATAACATTCTAACCTCACGTCTCATTAACCCGCAAATTGTCGTGTTAGTATGTGTCTGCGTGCACTTATATTGCCAGTGACTCATTGAGTCTGTGCCACAGATGTGCCTGTCTGTGTGTGTCCTCGTTCAGTAACATTTATGTTCTTTGTTTTTCTTTTTCCAGTCCTGTGTAGTAGCACACACTGAGAAACACCTTGACTTGAAATATAGTCTAGGTTGAGAAAGTAGACAATGGAGGTTATTATTATTTGCTTTGAATTGTGTTTCCATGGCTTCCATGAGCATCTGCAGTTTTACAGTATGTGACAAACTATGAGTCAATCTGCTCTTTTTCAGATACAAACAGCTGGTTGATTTTTGAAATAGTTAAAATAGTAATTGAAAGCAATATTCCACATCAGTGGGCTAAAGCCCTTGACTGTTTCCTTTAGGGAAATAGGGAATGCTAATATGTCTCTATGTTTCCTGGTTTGGGCTCATCGTTGTCTCTGAGAATAGCAACACTCCCTTTACTAGGCTAGAGCGAATGAGTCAAAATGTCCTTTTGGTGTCTTTGAAATCAATGCCCTGGGGTTTGGTTAAGTCACTCATCAGACTTAAATGGTGTATGCGGTAAGTGCATTCAGGAAGCTCTGAGCATGCTCAGAAACCCCCAGCCCACCATGTAGTCTTACGGGTCACTGGTTTAGTTGGTGTGGTTAGGCATCGAGGCAGCTTGATGACTTTAATGGCTCAACAGGGGTTTCTTACACCATAAATCCTGATCTGAAACCATCTTGAGATACAGCACGTGCACTAGTAATGTGACTTGGAAGTGTTTTGTTTTTGTATTTGAGTCAAGAAGGCGGGGTCAGGGGTTTTGATTCATGGAGAAATCATTAAGAACTGAGCTGGCTCTAGAAAATGGAAGTGAATGCCTTTGACACTTGGTAGCTTATGTGCCTACATTGAAGATGTTTCTCACACACCTCTGTGTCTGTCATCTCATTTGTCTCACGTTTAAACTGTGCTTGTTTTTACTTTAACTTTACTATGGATTATTGCACGTGGCCTCTGTTGTTCACACATTTTTCTCTTGATCAGAACACACCAAAGTCCACTTTCTTTATCTAATGACTTCTCTTTCTTTTATGAACAGATTTTCCTCTCACTGCCAGTGTCTGCCCTTCTACCAGACACTGATTAATTTATTGTTTCTTGCACATTTGTGTGTCTGTGTTTTGTTTGTGTGCATTTATGTTTGTGTAGGCGGGGAGGGTAAGGTTGGGAAGGTAGTTGACATTCGTGGCTGGGACACAGAGTCTGGTCGCAGCGTGGCTAGTGTCACCTGGACTAATGGCACCACCAATGTCTACCGAATGGGACACAAGGGCAAGGTAGACCTCAAATACGTGTCTGATGGACAAGGAGGCTTCTATTACAAAGACCACCTACCAAAATTAGGTAAGACGGACAGATAACAGTTTGTAAATCTTTGCTTTGCTTTAAGGAACTATCCTCAAATTCTTACCATTGTATTATTGTAATGTTTGGTGGTATTTTTGCTACAATTATGTAAATATGAATGTCTGCAGAAAATGTAGTCATGCTGACTGAAACCCAAAGCCTCTGCCTGTTTGTTAATGCTAAGCGCTGTCCATCCAGGAGAGCACGCAGAGCTGCAGCGCCAGGAGAGTGCTGACGGCCACTCCTTCCAGCAGGGTGACAAGGTCAAATGTCTCTTGGAGGTGGACATCCTGCGACAGATGCAGGAGGGCCACGGAGGGTGGAACCCCAAAATGGCAGAGGTATTAAATTCTTCCCTTAAAGACACGCCGAACCAGTTCACAAACATTAACAATAGATAGCTTTACATAATTCCCTATAGAGTTCTTCTATTTTTTTCTGCTATCTCTTTCCAACAAGTTACAATGAACTCTTTGTACTTTTGACACAGTATGTACTCTTTATGTTTTAGACAAACATAGCCTCACAGTCAAAACACACGTGCCTCTTGAACCTGGCATACAGAATGTTTATATAAGTGGCTCAGATGGACGTTGCTGTGCAGCAGAGTGAAAGGAAACGGAGCATCCAACTCTCAAATAACAGCTGCCAAAGGAAACATTAAGGTCACAGCCATGCAGAGGCAGACCCAGGGGTGAAACAGCCTATTTGTGTTTGCAGTACATTTGCCGGATCGGGACTGTTCATAGAATCACTGACCGAGGAGATGTCAGAGTCCAGTACAGTAACAACATCCGCTGGACTTTCCATCCTGGAGCTCTCACTAAGGTACTGAGTTACAGATAAGTTTCTGCCAGAGGATCTTACAGTAGGATCATACATAGGTTAACAGGAGTGTAGTTGGATTATCAGCATGTTTTCAGCTGATTGTGTAACAACTTGTCTGTCTTTCTTTCCACTAGGTGAACACTTTTGGAGTTGGCGAACTAGTTAGAGTATTGGAAGACATGGAGAGTGTGAAGAGACTGCAGGCTGGCCATGGAGAGTGGACAGACAGCATGACTCCTGTATGCTCATTCAGCCTAATAATAAACGATACCCTGATAATACCAATTCTTCATGGTATTTTAGCATTGGTTATGGAGGCAGAATTCATTCCATGCTGTAGCAGAGGTGATCAAAAAAGACTCGACTTTGACTTTTACACCAATGACTTCTTTTTAACTATGCTAATTATTACTTGAAGGCGGAGACCATTTTAAATTTGGTGAAGGGCTCATAATAACTTGCTTAGGACTCGAAATACAAAGTTTAGCAATTGGACTTTACTAGACTTTGGTTTCATATCCAAGACTTGAGACCTACCTTGTGACTTGCAAAACATTGACTTTGTCTCGCCTCTGTGTTCTGGTATCTTCAGATTGCTCCCTGTCTGTGTTCATGAGGATAACTGTGTCACTTGCTAAAGTAAAGCCTTAATTTGGCTGACATCACTCTGACCTACTTCACGAAAATTGGGTGTACATCAGGAAGTAATCAAGTTTAAAGCTGTTCTTCAAATACAGCCTGGTTATTTACCTAAAATCAAAGGGGCACAGAAATTGGTCAAATTGGTTAAAACCATGAATAGTTCTAAGTTGATTAGTTTGTCCTCCCTTTATTTTCCCCTGTCAACCTTTTCTCTTGTTTTTTTATCCTCCTAAAAAGCACTTTCTCACCCATCCACGCACATCCACCTTACTTGCTGTGTGTTTCCTAGGTGCTTGGCCAGGCCGGGAAGGTACTGAAAGTATATGCAGACGGTGACCTACGGGTGGCGTTTGGAGGCCAGACATGGACGTTCAACCCAGCGTGCCTCTCGGCGCAGCCCGTGGAGGTGGACGCCAACCTCATGACAGCCGAGAACCCCAACGAGACTGGAAGTAAGGCCTCTGCCGGGACAAGGGGGCTCATCTCTAACTCTCCAGCTCCAGCTTTACCTTCTGCGTGCATTCATTCATGCTCCCCTGCCCTCATTCCAGCTCTGCCACGCTGCAACTGTGGAATTCAAGGCCACAGTCATCTCTATTTGCTGTTTTCTGTCTTTTTTTTCCAGCTTTGTGTGTACAGGGTGTCATTTCGTGAAATGTTCTTCTCTATAGCAAGTCATGATCCTGCATGTTGACAGCGAGAGGCTTTGGCAGAAATGCAGACATTTGTCATTATGTCAGAAGTTTTTCAGCTGTCTTGTAATCATGACTGAATCTATTCTGTGCATGTGTTCACCTCTGTGGATGGGGGCTTGACAACAGAGTGATGTGTTTGTGAATGGGAATGTGTGTGCAGTCAGATTTCACTGCATGGAAGGACATTTTGACTCATTCCTGTGGTTTTTGTATTGAGCTCAGCTTTGGCAAATCCATTAACTTGCATGTCTTTGTGGTGCAATTTTGGCCCTCTGTAAGGCTTTATGACACCATTTCTAATGTTGTTCACATTAGACTTATTACGCTAAATTAATTCTTTTTTCACTCTTGTCGGTTCCCTTTTCACAACCTTTTTCCTCCCCCTCTTTCACTTCCCCTCTCGATCTGCCTATGTCTCTGTCCAGGTACAGTCATCTCCGTGTTGGAGAAGCTGCTGTCTCAGTCCACAGAGCAGGACAATCCCAGCCGGCTGGTCATTGAGGCAGCACACGGCAGTGCCAACAAAGTGCGGGAGTTGGTGCAGAAGTATCCTGACAAGGTTAGTGCAGCACTTCTTCTCTTTGCTGCAGTCCACTGCCCATTCCAACAGCTCTTTCCACCAGGACACCAAGATGGAGGGTGGGGAATTTAAGGGCCAGGGTCACTTAGTGAGCTAGATAAGGCAGGGGACACACGATGCACTGGCATTTGCCAGTCTCTGCGATGAAGCTAAAGACTCTGATGCTAGCTATTATGCTACAGCACCAAAACATGGGGCAGAACATTTTTCTTTCCACTCTGTATATGGGGAAAAAATGCGGATAGTCAAATATGGCATATGACAAATGTATCTGTCTGTTAATAAGTTATGAAATTAATTCTCATTTGACTGGCGTGTTTGGTCAAGACACTAACTGACTGTAAGTCAAAGGTGGGAGAACAAGAGCGGGATTAACCAAAGATATGAGGAACATAACTGCGATGGTTTAGGGATGCTACTATGTAAAGAGGTGAAAATAAATAATAAAATAAAACTCCTGTGAAAGAGATTATTAATCTCAGTTATGCATCTCCTGGTTACATAAAGTTAGAGTTGATGTCTTACCAGATATAAATTCAAGAGTGGTTTTTCCAAAACCGTCTTCATGCTATTAAATGACCTCAAACATGACACCTCTAGCACAGCGGAAACAACTTGTATTGACATTAATTATTACTGCTCTCAGTATACGTGAGAGATATCCTTCAAACACCAAACCTTAGTGCTGTGATCATACGCAAACCATTCCAATACATGAAATGAACAAATAGGTTTTCTGAGGTTTCAGGCATATTTTGGTAGATCTTGAATGGAAACGGTCCTGGATTCTTTACTTGGTTTTACGGCAGAGGCCTGGAACCAAGAAATGCTTTTGAAGCTGATTATTCAAAATAAAGGTTAGTGTGTGTTTTCAGATATTGTCCTGCTCGTTCACACACACTAACATCCTATGGGTCTGTCATAGGGAGGGGAAGCAGGCCTCATGCACTACATCCTGTAGTTTTGGCTTTTTCTTTTCTTGTCCCTGACATTTATTGGCTGTTGCACGTGTCTATCCAGATTTCAGCAGTGACCAGCTGTGCTACAGGAAGATATCGAGACTTCAAAAACGAATAATTGTTCCAACCTGATGAGAAGAAAAAATTAACTCTCACATTTGTAATCATCTGTACATTTTCTTCTGTTGTAATGAACACTATAAAATGGGACCAGATGAACAAATGGTGTAAAAAATGACATAATTTAATGGGAGAGCATTATTTCTAGATAAATTAACTAATCTGTTTTAGCCTAATATAGTGAATTAAATCATTGTTTTACAACTGTGCGTGCAATGGCCTGAAAAGCTAAATCTCTGACGTCTTGCAATGTATGTACTCCTATCAACCGTAGTTGGTATACCAAACAAGTAGACTATTGTTTTTAACTGAGAATGTTTGCTAAGCTCTAGTCTGGCAGTCATAAAAACATACATTTAATTTTACATGAAAATGGAAAAAAGACTTTAGTGAAAACCACCATAGTTTCTTATAAGCAGTGTAGAACAGAGCCTGGAATGAGTACAAGTGTTCATTGCAGTTTGACGTTGATGCTAATTAAGCTAATATGAATCATGCTAACTTGGGTCAGCCTACAAAACCTGAATGAAGTGTGATTACTTTTCTAACATAATTCACTTTACAAACTCTCAAACTCAAACCCTCATTTACACTTTATTACTTACTTAACTCATTGCTATGACTACTGCGGGTTTACATTGAAATTCAACACTTATTATAATTGCATTATCTACATTATATAATGTATAGTATTGTCTGTGTTGTATTTATTTATTTTAAATTAGAAAAGTAATAACCAATTATGCCAAAGTAAAACATAAGTGCTTATTTTGTTATGTTCTTGACAACATTTCTACTCAGCGATGACTACACTACTGATTAGGATTATGTAACAACTGTTTATGACGAGTATGGAGAATGTTTCCGACGAGCATGGTTGTTGTTCATGCTCAGATTATTTCCAGCCAATCACTGTTCAGCCCTGTTAGTGCCGCAGGTCATCGTCGCCTCTAATGAATGTCAAACCCTCTTTGTGTTCCTGGCAGGTGGATATAAAGAACCAGGGCAAGACTGCACTGCAGGTTGCTGCTCACCAAGGCCACATGGAGGTGGTGAAGGCCCTGCTGCAGGCCAACGGCTCCATAGAGGTCAAGGATGAAGATGGAGACACAGCATTGCACTACACTGCCTTCGGGTGAGGACACGCGCACAGTTTTCCTGCACACATACACGCATTTGAGAGTATAAAGGTGCGCACACACGCACGCAAACACAGTGCTTGAGTTTCACTATTCAAGATGCAGCTCTGCGCTTTGTGGCTTTAAAAAAACCTGGAGACTGACAGATGTACGGAAGCCTGTCTCTTTCCTTGTAATGTGATAATCCATTCACAGACGTGACGGCATTAAAGTCTAATCTGTCAGGCACATCTCCTCCTCTTACCACAGTAACACAGAGACAAAGTCTCTTTGGGAATTTCTTCTTGTTGAAAATACCTTCAACTGCTTACTTGCAGTAGTGGTAAAACTTGAAACCTTCACTTTTAAATCCTGTGGAGACTCATTTAAAACAATATAGGAAAAATGTGAACCAAAATTAGTTTAAAAAGGATTATATTTGTGTAACTTAGCATGCAACCTTTGAGTTTTGTGGCGCTCTCAGTGGGTTTTCAGAAGAAACATTTGAAATTTTAACATACTGGTTTGAATTAACCTAATTTGAAAGACAGGTTGAATCACTCAACGGAAACCGATGACGACAAGGAATAATCTGCATGCGTCTTTTACTGCTTCTGTTCTCTTTCGGTCTAGTAATCAGGCAGAGATTGCGCGGCTGCTGTTGAGCAAGGGGGCAAATGTCAACCTTCTGAACAACTCCATGTGCACGGCACTCCATATTGCTGTCAACAAGGGCTTCATCGAAGTGGTTCGAGTGCTGACAGAACATTCAGCTGATGTCAATCTCCAGGTGAGACAGGCCTAGCATGCCTGATACTGCAGATCAACCTTTGATTAAAATGCATCATGTTACAAACCCCAGTGAAGATTTTGTTGTGTTTAATTATATATTTCCTTTTTCTCACATTTTCCTCTCCTACATATGATTTTATCTACATTAACTTGTCTTGATTGATTCTGCACTGTGGCATAAAAAACAAGTGAAAACCAGCTCTGTCATTTTCGTAGCAGTGGCTTTGTAAACATGAAATGATTAGCCAGTAGCTAACATTTGTGTGATAAGAGAGGTTATTTTGAGACAGTAACCCACAAGAATAACAGAGTCCATCCAATTCATGGTTTGGTTGTACCTAAGTTTAAAGTCATGGATGAATATGCTTTATGAAATCTATGCTAAAGGTTTCTGAGCAGTGTTATTCGATTTTGTGTATGATAATAAACAAACTGCACCAGTACACTATTATAGTAAATACTTTAGCAAGCTAATCCATTTTTCATGCATCTAGTCATAGTCCCATTTTGTCTCAAATATGTGTGTTTTTTCTAAATGGCTCGTACCAACCTTTATCATACCCCCTGTCAGGCCTGGTCACTGGTCAGGAGTGATTATAGACTGAGCTCATGCCTTAGCAAGTAGCCAATGACTGAGTGGTGGTGTCATTTGCTATACACATTTCATAAACAACTCACACATTTCAAGTAGTTATAAACACACAAATTCAAACCCTTATGTTATTTGACTGTGACCTTGCTTCACTTCTGCCCTCAGCCTCCTCAAGGCTCTTTTTAGGGCATTTCCTACACTCTCTAACGTGCCTGCAACCAGGCCCGTAATTCACTAACAGCATATTTATTTCTGCTTGAGTAGTGTGGCTACGTGGCTAAAAACATGGAATAGCAGCCCAGAGTTTGTTTTTGTTGGTTTGTGCCACATGTAATCAGAATGTACTGCAGCAGCCATAACACTACTAGTACAGACCCAAAATTAGTATATAGTCTAGATTTCAGGATTATAGTATAAAGGACATTATAGATGTAATGATCATAAATCATATCCAATATGAATTATAGGTATATAGTGATTAATGATGCTGTTTGGAAAACAAAGTTGCATTCCCTGGCCCTCTCATCTAAGACACTGTGATTCATACTAATGCCATCATATCAAATGTTTAATTATATTTCATATTTTGCTGTGTCATGTCTCAACACTCAAGAAAAGGGCCAATAAACCTACAGTACTTCCAATATCACTCACTGTGCCGCTTTAAAAAATAAAAGACGCTTTCTTCCTGTCTCAGGATTCATATGGAGACACACCGCTCCATGATGCCATTGCTAAAGATTTCCGCAATATCATCGAGATCTTGGTCGTGGTGCCCAATATTGACTTCACCCAGCAGAACCACAGAGGCTTCAACCTGCTGCATCATGCTGCCCTCAAAGGAAACAAACTGTGAGTAGAGATCATACCCACGAGTATGTTTTAAAGCTTGCTGGAGCAAGTGAAATTAGATATTGAAGCTCCGACTTACTCATAAAATATTTATTGGCTTTTTTGAGGGAAGTTGGGTGTGTTACCCAGGCACTCGTCTTTAGTTTTTCTTGGTCAACATCAAGTCAAATCCTAGCTTGCCGTCAAGCATGTGTGCACCAAATGCCATCCATCCATCCATTTTCCACCGCTTATCCGGGGCCGGGTCGCGGAGGCAACAGGCTAAGCAGGGTTATCCACACGTCCCTTTCCCCTGCAACGCTTTCTAGCTCTTCCCGGGG
>JAVQJF010067595.1:0-23116 GCA_036023855.1 Gadopsis marmoratus
CCCCCCCCCCCCGAAGCAAGAGTCAGGTCAAAATTAGTTTTATAAAACAAAGTGCATGATGTTGTGCGCCCTGTTCGGAAATATAAAATATAAATAAATGCAGCATGGTGAGATTGAAAGCACATGCTTCACCTTGGAAGCTGAAGATCATGCGATTAAGCTCCAGTACAGATAGTAAGTGGACACTGAACCAGGTCAAATGTTTCATTTGTCAACTTGTTTGTTTTGTGAAAAAATAACCAGCCAAACTCTTAACATTTCCGTCAGCCTCAGCTGTACTTTGTATTTAGCGCCGATTAGCAAATGTTAGCATGCTAACACGCTGAACTAACATGGAGGACATGGGTAAATATTATTCCTGCTAAGCGTCAGCATGTTAGCTTTGTCATTGTAAACATGTTAGCATCCTGATGTTAGCATTTCGCTTCAGCCTCACAGAGCTGCTAGCATGGCTGTAGAACAGTGGCTTCTTGACCTCTCCTGTCACACCCGCTTCACTTGGGTGTCTTTTTTATACCATGTGCAGAATAATAAAATATGAAACATGAAATCACAACATCCTTGGTTTGATTCCAGCTAGGGGCCTCTGTTGCATGCCACCCCCTCGCCCCCTCCCCATGTGTCCTGTCTATCTCTACTCACTGATTACAAGATCATTGAAAAACTAATATTAAAATATAAGCGTATAAAACATGTATCAGAAAGAAAGGATGTGTCCATTCTTGGGAGTTGCTGCTTCATACCTTAAAACCCACAGTCAGAGTGTATGAGTAGCGCCATCATGCAGCAGATGTTGTAGCACACTAATCTAGCTGCTCAGGAGCATCTCCTAAACACAGTCAGTGAGGAGACTCCTGTCAGTCAACGACAAGATGTTGATCTCCTGCCAAAGAGCATTCTGAGAGAAAACACCGAACTAATGTAGTCAGTGAACTCCCATCGATTTATTGACCCACTCTAAGGGGAAAGTGTGCTAATGAAGATACATGTGATTCCCTGCCATGAAGAACTGAAGGGAGTGTAGGCAACCAAATGCATGCAATTATACACAACAACTCAATAAAATGTAGCACACTATCATACAGCACATTTAACACACCTCGTACATTTATTGTACTAACCAATAATTGACCTTAAACTGAAACCAGCTATTTACAGCAGCAGTCACGCAACTGATAAACTGGCAGGAGACTGTCGCTGTGAGTCAGGATGTACTGACCGATGGACATGCGAGGTCCGCCATTATCAGCTCCACTGGGGTTCTTCAATCCAATATGGGGATTAGAGGAGAGCGGGCGATCTAAATTAGGCCTGTACCTACTCTGACGGAGTGATTTTCAGTGCTGCTGGGGACGCCCAGGGACTAGGATCAATGATATAAATGGAGAATATATAAACCAGTATGAGGGACGTATTAGGCCAATTCAGCAGTGGCCACAGATATTTTTTGCATATTTAATATATCTGATTGGACTTTGTTTTATCAAGAGAAGCAGGAGGAACGTTTATTATATCTGGCAAAAATTCTGTTAGCTCTTATGGGATTAGTTTCAGTACACACCTGCACTGAACATGACTCAATTAAAGAAGCACTTTAAAGAGCCTTTCTCTCTCCGAATTATATTACTATTAGGTTCATTGGCCGGCAGCCCAGGAGTCTAATAGGGATGAGAGCGTTGGCCATGAGCCAGCACCTTGACCTCCCTGAGCAGAGACATGAGGATGGATCTACACATGAGGGAGAAAGACGATATTCACAGTTACAGGCCTCTGTGGACCTCCTAGACAACCTTACAGGGAGTCTATCCTCACATCACTGTGGCCCAGTGGAGCAGAAAGGTGACTGAAACCGCTGCACTGTCACAGTGCGGTCATTCGGGCAAGAAGGAGCAGAGCCTGAGCTTGCAGGGATTTCTGCAAACGTGGTGATAGTGCACATGGCTTTTTTTTTGTTCATGTAGCTGTGAACCCTTGTGAACTTTTTGCAGCCACGAGCAGTTTAAGGGCAAAATGTAGGACAAAATGTTGGTAGATAAAGAGGAGGGAATTCAACCAGCAATTAGGAGGCAACACAAAGAAAGTCAAGATGTAGTGAATAATGCATGCATTTCTCAGAAACAGCACTTTCAGTTGCTATTTGCTCGTGGCAAAATTATAGCCGTAGCAAAGATGCACAAATGAAAAAATGCTGTTTACAAGAGGACACTCTTGAAGCAGTTTTGCTTAATATATGTTGTCCATGTAAGTATTAGACTAAGCACTTGAGATTTCTATTGCCCTGCACTCAGGGAGGAGGACGTTTTATCTCTGAAAGGCTGCAAATTTTGGAACACATCTATAATTTTAAGATGCTGCTGCACTTGTGTACTAACAGCTCTTGTTCTTCTCATCATAACTTAATTGTTTCACAAATTAAAAAATCTTTTCTGTATGAGAATGTCAGTCACTCAGCATAAAACCCAATTTCAGCTCAATACATCAAACCGCAAACAGCAGCAGCAACTGGAACTGTGATTTGCATATCTGTTAGATTTGCCCATCCTGCTTGTGCATCCACTCTGACAACTAAACCGTTCATTGTGGAACAATCAAACAGAATTTGCATGAGGCAGACAGTGTATTCACATGGCACCAACACTTCCATACGGCCTTTCATGATAAAACAAACAGACGTAGCGGGCTGAATGAAAATAGATACGGCATTTTTAGAAATGCGTTAGTCACATGTGTTAACAGGAATCGCGGGATCTCTGAAACTTTATGTAATTTATTTTTAAGTTTCACTTCATCAGTAAATACCAAACACCAGTGCTTCCAAACCCGGAGGTCGCAAGTGAGAGGACTAATGAGCGACGAAATGAGAAGGAAAATACATATTTCTGCCACAGAAATGGTCTTTAATTGTTCTGACCTTTCTCTGATCTTTGCTTTGTTTATAGTGGAAAGTATTTTGGAGGATGTAGTTGGTGGTGCTGTTAAACCGTACTGCCTTATACAGACAGGTGTTTCTGTTATTTAGCCTTGGACAAAATAATAGAAACAGCTGTCTGTATAATTCAACAGCTGAATCAACACCTCTCTTAAGCTGTTTCAACAAGAACTGAACATTATTACCTTCATTAAAGGCAGGATTTATTGCAGGACAGTTGCATCAGACTGCACTGGATTAGTTCGGTGAATATTGCATTTTACAATTGCAGTCTTTCTTTACTCTGTTCAAAATCTAATTATCCTCCTATCCCTATGTATATTGATACATTTTCAGATTCCTCAAACTGTCACACTCTTATTTTGGAGGCTAGGCAGGTTCAGCTGTCAGCCATGATGCGATGCGACTCTTTAGCGCTGCCACACCCTCGTCTTGTTTTACACGGTGATACTCATCAAACAAACTGACCCAGTCACACATACAGTAAAGTACTGTGAAAGATGCCTGTACACAGGTTAACACATGGCCAGTATGTGTGGAAAATAATCTGCAGACATTTTATGTTTGGCCTTTCCAGTGTTTGTGTAGATATTATTTGCACATAAATCCTGAGAGGGTCACCATCTCTGCTCGCCACAAAAACATGAACCCAGAGAGACACGCAGCAAATCAAAACCGCTACAAAACCACTCATTTAGAAAAGATGCTTCCAGCTCTCTGTCTGAAGCAGAATATTCATCAGGGTCCTGTAGCCCTCTAACAGTAATATGCTCTTATCAACACAGAATTAAGCCCACAGATACATTGAAACAACGTGCATTATTCATAAAAGGGTGCTCTAGTGCAAAGAGGGGGCGAAGAACATCAGCAAAGACAACAAAAATCCACTGTGCCGGGTTCTCACGTTTATCTTCTCAAATAACTCAAATCACAAAGCTTAGGAGAATGTCGGACGTGTTTCCGTTCTTATCTACACAAAGTGCATTCGTAGCAGGGTTGTTGACATAATGACACTTGCTTTGACCACTCAGACGCTTCTCACTCCAGGTGGTAATGAAGGGAGACACAGGAACTTAAAGCTGATTTGACAAAATCAATGTATGGGATGCAACTCTAAAGGCAGTTGTATTTTGGTTTCTGCCCTGGGCTCCCCTCATTATCCATCATAACACTGCGTGAAGAATCACTTTGCATTTCTGGCCGAGTGGAGGCATCAAAGACACTGACTAACAGGCCAGATGAGGGAGAATGTAGCGGACACTTTCATTCTGGAGGCAAGTCAATCTTCCCTGTTCTTTTCTCCTGGGGGAAATATGTATTCTGACCATGTGCATTATATAATAAGATATCATTAAACTAGGCTTCATTTGCAGCACTCCAGGGTTGCCTTCAATACTTCTGCTCTCCTGAAAGTCTGATAGATTCAGTTTTCAATAATTTAGCTATCAGTCTGAGCTCTGAGAGCATCTCTGACAGTGTCTCAGCCTGTCAGACTCAACCTCACTAATACTGCACACCTGCATTATGAATATATTTCAGCTAGGATCTGTGTTATTGGTTCTATAAATATCAAGATCTGCTACCTCAGAATTCAATCAAATTACATTATCAAAGAACATTCACAATGTTTTTTGATAATGTAAAACAAAACAACAACTAATCCACAAAAAAGCCCAATTCTGATTTATCTTTCTGTAGTCAGCTCTCCATAAAGTGCCCTCTTTGCCAGACACCCAACACAGCTGAGCCACAGCCCCAAGTTCAACCTGAAAATTGTCTGAAAAAGATGTGCTTTTGTAGCTCCCCCCTTAAAATACAAAACTACCTCACCAACTTGCTGCACAAAGAGAAACATCAGCTACAATCACAATCACATTATCTATCTATTTATGGACAAAAACCTTGAAATTATTATTTCTTCTTGCCCTTTACATAAGCACGCACATCTCTGACATTCTTCCCCAAAATAACCCCCCACCACCCCCACCACCAAAAAAACACAACAACTCTATTTGTTGTCACAGAAGCAGGCCAGGAAGATTTTACCTATGATGCTATAATCATTTTGTGCCTTTGGTACAGGAGGTGTTTGTTGCACCTCTTAGCATAAGCTAAATTAAAATGGCAATAAGATTGAGGATGGGATCGGGGGAGAAATGCTGAGGGTGGAGATCAGTTGTGCTGACATGCAGCTGGCTAATGATTTGGCAGGAGGTGCAATTGTGGCTACTCACTGGCTCGCATGAGCTGTCCCTGGCGTCCAAACACCTGGGAGAAGGTGGCATGGCTGCAGGTGATGGTGTCCTCCATGGCTGTCCCACTAGCACACGCTGAGAAGAAAGGGAGAGGAGGGAAATGAGGGAAGGTCAGCCACACTGCGTCACATCAAGATGGAAAAAGAGGAGAGAGGAAAAACAGGGGGGCTTGCCTTCTGCTGTAGAAGCCGGTGTGTGATCTCTGGTGATGACTGCTCTCCTCTGAACCCGTCCTGCTGCTGTTGCTGCTGCTGCTGCTGCTGAGGAGCGAAATACAGCGCCTCGCTGCTCACACCAATATGAGCAGAACTGCTCCCCGTACAGATAATCGGAGGGGGGTGTGCCTGCCTGCTTGTCAGCATGTAAGTGTGTGCGGCGCGAGAGAAAGTTCTCTGAATGTGTGCCTGCGAGAGCGTTTTGGTGTGCATGTGTGAGGGTGAGAGTAACACAGGGTTGTAGAGCAAGTAGCAGAGCTGTAGAGCACAGTTTCCCTGCCAGAACTCTGATCTTGTGCTCCGTCTGTACAGCCTGACAGTTCCTCTGCGGCTCTAGACAGGCTGGTGTTGAACGGAAGTGCAAAGAAGAGAGAAGGCGAGGGGTGAGTGCAGCTTGTTCAGCAGGTAAAAGTAAATCCTCCCTCCTACCCTCTCACTCTCAGTGCGAGTAGACAGCAGCGTCTGTCCTCTGGGCACAGGACGGGACTGTTGTTTTCTGATTTGTGTGACAATGCCCCCTTTTCTCTCCTCCCTCTCCCTCCTCCCCTCCCTACAGCCCTCATTTGCTGTGCCTCAGCAGTAACATCTCTCTCTCTTTCCCGCTCTGCTGTTCTCCCTCACATCTCTTACGCTCTCCACCCCACCCCATGCAAATCCCCTCGATCCATCTTAAAGCTCGGGTCGCTGCTGGGAAACAGATTCTAGCAAACTCGAGTGCTTCATCTTCCCCCAGCGCTGAGGGAAAAAAAGGATGAGGAGAAAGTGGAAGGGCTTTATAAAAAGTGAAAAGTAGGGCTGGTACAGCCGGTGGTTTCCAGAGGCTTCATCTTGAAAAGGAATTGTAGAAAACTGCTGAGTATAAAATAAAAATTAGCTCACACTCAACTGAAAATAACTTATAAACTCCTACTTGCCTTGCTATGTGGTACAACAGCTCTGGTGAAGCAGTGCACAGTGAAAAATGAGATTTACTGTCAGGTGTGAAAACACCCTCCCCACACTGCAGCAAAAAGGCACATGAAGGTCTTGTAATAAAAGATTAACAGTGCCATGAGATCAAATGAGAACATGTTACGAGATCTTAAAATACCCTCTCAGGCCTTGGAGGCACAGTTAGCTATATTGTACCCATTGTGCAGCTGTTGGCATGGAGACCTCCACCACAGACAGGACTCTGACACCAACATATTATCACACTCAGACTATCTCTGCGCTGTCTAAACCTGTGTTACAGTCATTTTCCAAAAAAAAAAAAAATAACTTTGACAGGAAGCCCCATTGTCATGGAGCCATCTCCCACACCATTGCTCTGCAAGGCAAGTGCACTGGGGACCTGACCACAGCACTCACATCCTTGCATCACATCCTCCTGTTTTGAAAGGAAATGGCAGGACACTCAATCGGCCACAGTGGGAGCTGGGAGGAAGGCGCGGTGAGGGGGCTGACTTTTAAAAAGGTTGTACTGCAGGTGAAATGATAATGACAAGACACGAAAACCACGCACAGCATTGAAAACAAATACCTGTGGCATTAAGTGTGTTTGATTAAGAGCAGGTTAAGCAGCTGTTCTCTTGAGATCAGGCAGTTGCTTGCAAACATCACTGAAATCTACCAAATGCTAAGGTCAAACTGAAGACTGGCATTTTACAACCAATGAGAAGACTCAAGAAGCGACTTCACTTTCACGTCTGACAGGCTAATACCCAGCAGAATAGAACTCCTCTCCATCTTCATCAGTTTTAATGCTATTCTCTTTGAACAGCAAGTAGAGGCAGTGAGATTTTTTTAGAGGGCTGTATATTGATTGTCATGTATGAGCAGCTGTCATTCCATTCCAACATGCCTCCCGTCACTGGCAGCTATCTTTCTCTACGAGACAAATAACCGCATAGTTAAAACCAGTAATACAGTCTGATCCAGATTCCCTATATTCAAGCAGTTCTTTTGTTAGTAAGAAAAGGAAAACTCTTGCTCACACACTAGAGCTGAATAGATTAGTTGGCTAGTCAATTGTTTGAGAGACAGAAAATTAATTGGCAACAAACAATCATTTAAATATTTTTTTCAGGCAAAAATGCAACAACATAAAAATGCTGGGTCCAGATTCTATAATGTGTGGATATTATTGTATCGTTTGAGTTTTGCACTTGCTATAAAACAAGCTAATTGAAGACATCAGGAATGTGTGATAGGCATATTTCACCATTTTCTAACATTTTAGCAGGATAACAAGTGATGGATAACTCTAGGAAACAAAGGCAGATTAACTAATAATGGAAATAATCGTCAGTTGGAGCCCCACTTTACACACATCAGTACAATCAATATTGCACCGAGACTAAATACGCATTAGGATAATAGCCTCAATCTAATCAAAATTACATAACTAACTATATGGTGAGCATGGTAAACATTGTATCTGCTTTCAGTTGCAGATGTTAGCATTTAGCTCAAAGCACAACGGTGTCCGAGTACAGCCTCACAGAGCTGCTTGTATGGCTGTAGACTGTCTTGTTTAGATAATCCAATGGGTATTTAAATGCTTTATTTACCTGATAAGAGTGACTTAACACCCCATGAAGATCTTGTCTATGCTGATCTCTAGCGGCTTAACTTTTCACTTTGCTGCAGTTAAGTACAGGGGTACTTCAAGACCCGGTGGCATCACTGTTGGCTGTGGTACAGGTTCAACAGAGCACACATCTGACCACGCCCGACACAGGTATCAGTGCTGCTGTCTGTGATCAGAGGTGAAACAGGCTGGAAACTGTGGAAACACTACTTTTAAGTTACTCTTTAAGAAATAAAAGTATTTACTCATCTTGTAGTTTCCAGTCATATAATCCAGTTTATCTGAAAAATCACCAAAAATGGATACATGATGACAGCAATACCGTGTTAAACTAAAAACGTAATCCCCAAAATGCAGCTACATTACTGATACCAAGTTATGCAGTGAAATATTTTGTGATATTTGATTTTTGTTAGCACATATCAGCCCTAAACTGAGTCTTTTTTTTTAAGAGCAGATGCTCGTCCTGAACCTCGTGCATGTGGTATTTGAGTGCCAATCCCCTGAAGCAGCCTCTGTGTTCTCCTCCGTCTTAAATCTGTCTCTCTGGTGTAGCTTGGTTTATTTCGTCAAGCTAGGCACAGAGCTGCATGGAATTGCATTTTTATGAATAGGGCTGAAGCACCGTATACAGCAATCAAGAGAGAGTGCAGTGATATTTCACACTGACAGCATGGGTATGGTGCAGCACTCCTCCGAACGCCCACCCCTACATACACATACACACAGCTGAACACCCATAAACAACATCCAGCCATAAACTATTTCATCATGGCACTGGGGCAAATAAACACGTCTCCGCATCCCACTGAATAAAGAAGAATCCGACCTGTGGATCAAATCCAACATACAAATTGCATTTAATTCATAACCCCATCCATCAACATGATAACACTATGTGTTATATGAAGATCCAGTAAACAAGATATGCCGGTCCTTGGTGCTTCTTTCCAATGCTAGAGGCATATTTCTGTTACACGCCGTCCCTCCAGTGGGCTTGAGAGCTCATTAATGTCTGGACAAAAATAATCTCAGCAGATGCACATAGGCCAGATGAGACCATGAAAGGCACTCGTGGCAAGAAAAAGCCACCAGCAGTGATTCTTTGGTCTTTTATCCAGGTTAATAAACCACTGGTCTCTTTTATGCTGGGTGGTGATCCAGGAAGTTATAGGTATATTATTAGCCTTATTATTTTGTAAGGGAAAAGGGTTTATTTTAAAGATGAATATTAATCAACTTTCTCTATTGTTACTTTGTTCGGAGGGACATATTTCAAACAAATGATACTAAAAGTTGGAAGTATACTGTAGCTAGTTTATTGGTGTACTTAATTATTAAGTAATCTGCTTCTAATACGTATCCTGAGCGATTGTTCATTTCCAGTTTTCAACATGTTGATAAACGAGATGTTTTTTGGTATGTGGCTTTATAGGTATTGTTTTATGCTTTTGTGGGATTTTTATGTTGTGGTTTTGTTGAGCTTTATCTGATGAAAAGCACAATAAATGTGCTGCTGCCAGAGTATTACAAAGATATAGCACACTGAATTATTAGGAATAATGGTGGGTACAATACAGAATACGTTAGTGTATGCATTGCTTGTGTGACATTTGTCCTACTGTGATCTATGACCGTAACATATATGAGAGAACTTATGCATAGCAGTGACCAGTAAGAAATTAAAGACAATGCAGTAAGACACACTAGCTGCAAGATGGTGCTTACCCAATATACACAAAGATGGAAGACAACCAGGCTCAAATGTCAATTGAAAAGTGAAAGGTTTTCTGTGAAAGCATAATTGATTTGATAATTCAATAAAACCTGCCCTTCGAATGTGATAGTTATTAAGGTCTGAAAATACTTTATCAAAAATATAGGAGAAAAACTACACTTGCACAATTTCCTTCCTTTTACATATTGAGCTACACAAAGCGAAGCTACACAGAAGTAAAAAGTTAAGGTACTGTATGACTCACATGTCAACCTCCCTGACAAGTGCACTGCTCCCAAAATAGATACAGATTCTCACAGCAACTCGCAAGCCGACGATGGCCATGGCCCCCTGGTAGCAGCTTGCTGACCTGCAAATTAAAGGCAGAAACTTCAAATCTGATTTATGTTAAGTACGACCTATCAAATTCAAATAAAATGGAAACCAAAACTCCTTTTTTGTAATGCGGCAGGTCCCTGATAGGATGTAAGTGGAGAAGGCAATCAGCAAATGTAATGTGGAAAACTTTATTACAGCGGCAATGGCAGACATTAAAAAGGGGGAAAAAAAAAAGTGGTCTCTGAATAAAATAGCCTGCAGGGAGTCAGACCTACTTATCAGTGCACATTATAGTTTACATAATCAGTAAACTGTAATATTGTAGGAATACATTACACATTGAATCATGAATTTGAGAACTCTTTTTCTACTACGGGTGGAAATGGTCTTCCAACGTTGACCTCGATCAACCTTAGAAGACTATTTCCACCCATCTATATACTGATTATACCCACATCTCAGAGCTGTGTAGGACTGGGAACAATCAAAAACAAGACTTTACACAAATTGAAAAACCTTTTTTATTATGTCAATTACAGCAATGTTTTACTTGAGGTCAGTCGGGATTTTTGTCTTTGTTCATCCTTAAATACATAATCTTGATGCTGAAAGGCAAAAACATGAAGATTTCTAGTGGAAATATAAATTAGCTTCGAATCATATTGTTCAATTTACTTTCCCATAACATGCTACAAGTGATTAAGCTCTGCCTGCGTGTCTGCCATCTTTGTGGTACAGCTGGATATGGTAAAGAGTGAGAAAACGGGGTGAACACTGGAGAAACTTGAAATATGAAGCTTTTAATTGGTAGTCTTACCAAATATATCAACTCACAGAAACAAAAATGACTGTCCTTACAAGAAGAATCTGTCAGTTACTGCGGTATGGCTCTTGAAAGAAAAAAACGACACATGAATCAACTTCACACGTCCACTTACAGACAAAAATATACAAAACACTGCTGCGTTGAACTTATGAGGATTTAAGATATAATCGTGCATTTTGGCAAATAAAAGTTAGTTCATGTGTCATTTGCATGTGTCAAATTGCTTAACGGAAACAACCAATTTAGAGGTCTACTGGCAGAAAGGCTGTAAAGGTAATATTGGAGATTAGATGAATGATTAACACCAATTTACCAGTGTCTGCAAAGTGCAACAGACCTGAATACATTCCATTATTCATTGTGTAATTAAGCCAATCTTACTGATCCAGCTACAAATTTTGGCAGTTTCTTTTAAAGTGCTGTAAGAACACTGGGTTGAATGAGTGATATAAAAGGAGACGACAAAATTATATAATTTTACAACTGGAATTACCTGCTAACGTCAGATGAAGAAAAGAGTCTGACAAAGCAAGTAAACATGACACATACTTGAGATTTAGACCAAAAGGAATAGCTGTCTGGCCACACATCCAACCATACACATACTTACCACACATATACAGTGTTCCTGAGGACCAATTGTTGCCGTAAACAACTGCCATTTTCATTTTTGTTTCCCAAACAAAAATAAGCCAATAAGATATATTCTACAATATAATGACTACAGAAATTTTAATCAAAAACATACATATTTTGCAAATCATGTATAAACTGAAATAGGTGCCTGTTGGGAGAGACATGGACATTGGCTTAATCTAGTTTATAGTCTATTCAGCACATGCATTAAGAAATTCTGGGTATAATCCAAATCTAAAAACAACCAAATGGGGAAAATATGGAACAAAAAAAACAAACAAGTTCCCCTAACCCTAACTGATACATGATTGCCATTTGCAATACATCAGCTTCTCAACATAACGGAGCCCTAATGTTACTGTTTTGGGTCAAGTAATGACACGTTTCGTATATATTAACTCATTGTCATTTACAGTTTCCTTTTTTTTGCAAGGCTGGCTTAAAAACAAAAAAAACGAGGCTCAGTTCAGACAAATGGAAGATGAAGAGAGTTCACTCCTTAACAAAGGCAGTTGAGATAAGCAGACTTCACTTGTTTTGAGTGAATAAGCCCACCACAAAAAGGCCAACCTCAGTGCTGTCAGTGCCTTGATTAGTCCAGAGCATCGCCTGAGCAGTGAGAGAACCCTGTTCCCAGGAAGAGCTCAACAATGTCCACATAGCTCACTTCATCAGCACCTCCTGTAACACACAAAACAGCTGCAATGATTAGTTGATTAATCAATTAGTTGACTGACAGAAACTTAACCTGAAAACAATTTTGATAAGTCATTTTTCAAACAAATGCCACACATTTGACGGTTCCAAGTTCTTGAATGTGTAGATTTGCTGCTTTTCATCAGCTTAACATTGTTGTTAAAAGGAATGTTTGGTTATTTTTTGATTGTTGGTTGGACAAAAGACATTAATGACATCACCATGCGACTCTAAGAAACTACGATGGACACTTTTCATAGTTTTCTAATGTTCTATAGACCTAATGATTGTTTTCTCGATCAACTGGCAGAACATTTGAAAATAACTTGTAAGTTACAGCCCTAGAGCGGTGTGATCTGCAACTAATATCACAGGTGAAAGAAAAAAAGAATAAAGAAAAAACCTTTGCACAGGAGTACACGCTTTAGTAGCTGCTTCATAAATTCTAAATTCAGCACCCAACAGCACTTTTATGAAACAGCATGTCAACCCCGACCGAAACTGGATGTTTGAATCCATTATTGAGATTAATATTTGAGAGCTTTATAAAAGAAATCTTTTTTTTTTTTTAAATAGTTTTAGCTTAAAGACCCATAAAGAAAACAAACATTTCTTTGACTACTCCCTGTTGGAAATCCTTTATCTGTGTAGGCCAAAATAAAGAGAGACAAAAAACAAAAACACAGGACGTCTCACCTGAGTCTCTTTCGGCTCTTGAGTTAGTGGTTCCTCCGTTTTCACCTCAGCAGAAGGAGCGGTGTTGGCCATTTGTAAGCTCCTGGTGACTGGACCACCTACTCTGTCCCTCGTTCGAAGGGAGAATCGCTCCTCTTTCTTCAGTTGTTGCGGTAGTGGTGGTGATTTGGCCTCTGCTAATCGCTTGGGTGCTGCCTCTTTGCCCATACGCTGCATTCTCATGGCTGGCCGTTGTTGTGCAGTGTCACTGGGAGTCTCCGGGGCTGACGGGGTGGGAGGTAGAGACTTGACTTGGCCCTTCTTAGTTTTTTTGCTAGCAGAAACTCGTTTTGGGAATGAGGCAGGCCTCTTCAGTCGGCCCACCATAGCAGCGGTTTTTCCTTTGCTTGCATTGGAAGGTTCAGGGTCTGCTGCACCGGAACTACGGGTTCTGGTCTTTCCAAGATGTTTAGGCTCTGGCTCTGTCTGCTGTATTTCGCAGTCTGAAGCTTTCTTCCGAAGATTCATGTTTTTATCCATCACAGACACTGCATCTTTTTTCACCTCTGTGAGACCTTTTTTGCCCTTTTTAACAACAGGCTTCATGGGACAGCTGACTACCATGTGTTTATTGAGACTTGCAGGATAAGTAAACGCCCGACTGCAGTGGGGGCAGACGTTAGAGGCCTGCTGTTCTTCAACTTTAACGGAAGCCTTCTTTGCAAAAGTGGCAGCTTTATTTTTTTGTGAAATTGCCTTCTGGACCAGCTGGTTTTTCTTCTTACTGAGGGCACTCATTTTTGTTTTACCAGTATCCTGATTAAAGTTAAGTCTCTTTGGCTGACCCATTCTACGGAAAGCACTCTGGCCTGCAATGGCTGCCGAGGGTGACAGAACTCCATTCGGACTTTTCACTATTTGCTTGAGGGGGATGGGGTTTTTCTTGGGAGTGTAACGCTTCTTATCACTGGCATTTGCACAGGCCAAAATGTGCTTGTGCAGTTCAGGCATGTTGTCAAAGCTGTTGCCACACTTGGTGCAGCGGATGGCAGTGCTGAAAGTTTGTGGTATGTTGTGGGTGGTGAAGTTAGTAGCCGAAGCCACAGAGCCAGCATGGGAACGGCTATGATAAGGAAAAGGGGGTGGTTTATAACTGGGGTAGTGTTGATTAATGCCAAGGCGGACATCTGGGCCTTTAGGCTTTGCTCCTTCTGAGGCCATGATCTTTATTGTAGTGTACAGCTCCTCATTGGGGTCTTCTGCACAGTCCCCTGCATCATTACCATTAACATCAGGCTCTTCTTTTGCTAAATCAGTGTCATTGTGTGGAGCAGCTTCATCAGTTGCTTCTGGTGCTGGTGTTGAGGGACTGCTTTCCTCTTTGGCTCTGGATGGATCTGTGTAGTTTTGTGGCCTGAGCTTGCCACTCTCTACGGTAGTATGTGAACATGTCTCAGTGGGATGCAGATCCTTTTGGTGCTGCTGGAGGTTACAGAGAAATGCAAACTCCTTGGAGCAAACCGAGCACAGAAAGATCCTGCCCACTCCGTGTAGTGATGTTCGGTGACCAAGCAGGGCCGGGGCGTCACCGAACAGCTGCACGCAGAACTCACACTTGAAGGGCCAATCCACAGCATGCTCTGCGATATGCCCACTGAGCTCTTTGATGGAGTTGAACGGCTCCTCACAGACATTACACACAAAGGTCTTGCAGTATGTCAAGTCAACTTCTTCTGCCTCAGAGGTTTTCTCAGACAGTTTAACCGGAGCAGCAGGCTGAGGTGAAGAGTCAACACCATCCTGAGGTGCATGATTCATACCTGACAGCTCATCTACGCCGTGCTGAGGCTCTTCTTTTATCTTGATATATGGGAGGGATGGTGAAGCCAGTGATGGGGAAGGATCGTGTGATGAAGGAGGGGGAGATGATGAGGAAGAAGAGGATTCTGGCAGGGATGAGAGAGCAGCAAGAGACTTGTCTGATTCGAGGTTTTGGTTTATTTTGCCATTTAGCAGACTGTTGCAAGTTGTGATCAGAGAAACATCTTCCTCCGTAGTGAGCAGATCTACGGGTGTCGGCTCCAGAGGGCTTGATGTCGCTGAAAAATTAAGGGAATCTTTAAGTGGTGTCTTTGGGGAATTCAATGGCTCAGGGATATGGTTCTCTTCATCATCTTTGTTTTCTTCAGCTGACAAACTCTCGTCCATGTCTGACAGGAGCTTGTGTTCAACTGATCTTGGAGAGATTTTTGGCGAGAGGACAGGGAGCGGTCTCAGTGAAGAGCAATCTGAAGGTTGAGAAAGAGGGGAGCTAGGCATTGTCGGTGGAGAGGGTATGGTAGGTAGTACAGGGGGAGGCGGTGTTGGGGATGTCACACTGGAGGATGCAGGGGAAGAGGGGTTCATGGTGACAGGGGTCAAAGAGGGCGGAGAGGGGTGGGCAGACTCCGAAGCAACATTTGGAGAGCGAGAATAAAAACAACTTAGGTTCGCTAAGGGTGAGGGGCCCTCCTCTCCTGGCAAGGTTGGACCTACATACTCATTCATCAGCACCTTTTCAAGCATGCTGGTGTTAGGCTTTCTCTTTTTTATCAGTGGCTGTGGTGCAGGACTTCCCTTTAATTCAGGCTCGACATTGCTCTTTCGATGGAAGCTTAAATCAAGAGCTGAATCCCCATGCACCTTGTTCACGCCATCACTCCTCCTACTGACAGTGTTTGACAGATCCAAGGGCTGCTGATTACAGGAATTTCCACCACTACTAGAAGATGAAGTTTGGCCGTGCATATTATTTCCAGGCAGGCTGTCTCCATCTTCCTTGTCCAGCAGGCTCCCAGGAGGTGACGCACTGCGGTTTTCCAGCTTTGGCACCTTGAGGGTGTATGAGCTCGCCACCTCAGCTTTACAGCTCTCTGTTTTACATGCAGGACTGAGCTGTGGAGATGACGGAGGAGAGGCTGTTCTTCTTTTAAACCTGCCTGAAGCCCCTGGCAGCGCCGTGACTGACAGTGGGGATGCCAGCCTATGGCTTTCTGTGATCAGCGTGATGGTTGATTTTTGAATGTCTTGGGTCTGAAGGAGCTGTTTGAGCTTAGGTGAGAGATAAACAGTTTTCTCTCGTTGAAACGCTGATGAATCTGCAGCTTGTTGGAATAGTCCTCCCAATAACAAGCTAGATGAGGAAGATGTAGAGGATGATGAAGACGAAGAGGCTGTGAAAGATGCCGTTTCTGTCTCCACTTTAAGGCTGGGAACAAGTGGGGGTGTAGATGTTCTTCTTTTTGCTGCTGGCTGGCCAATATTGGAAACTTGCTTTACAGCACTCGTTCTACCGTCCACCTTCAGTGCCTGACTGATCTGATTTGGGCTGATGATGACTGTGTCCAGACCAAACAGAGCTGCAGATCTGGAGTCCACCTCTATCACCTCACAGGTGCTCACCGAACTGGTGGACACAATCTTGCCATCAATGTAGAAGCTCAAATTCTCAGAGATGTTTTTGGATATGTCAACTGCATAATCATCCCTGTCTGCCTCATCCTCTGTGTCTGCACTGGGCACATAGACGGGTGGAGGGCTGGTGCTGGGGGACTCAGGCTGTTGCTGCACTGAGGCCTCTTGCAGCAGCATGCCTTTCCTGCGAACTCCCTTTGGTAGCAAGTGTCGTTCGTGTATTCTGCGTTGGTGTCGGCGCATGTTGGTGTGTGTGCCAAATGCTTTATTACAGTACTTGCAGGGATGGAGTTCCTTAGAGTCCCCATTCTCATCCAATATCAAAGTACGGTCGGCATGTGGCCCCAACTCCTTTCTCTGCATCTCTGAGTTGTGCAGAAGTCCTCCAGTAAACTGGGCCCCTATGGCTATATAGTGACTAGATGGGCTGGTGCAGTCAGGACTTGAACCATCAGTCTGAGCCACAGGACTAAGTAGACTGGCTGTCCCAGGCAGAGAGCCAGGCCTTTTCTTTAACCCATTCTCATGCCTTCTCTCATGCCGCCGCCGCCCCACCTGTGAACCAAAGGACTTGCTGCAGTATCGACACTTGAACAGTTGTGTTTGCTGGTTAGTGATGGCGTGAATGTGATTGTGACGTTCTAGACCCTGTCTGGTGGAGAAGTGGCGCTCACAGTGCTGACAGGGATATGACTCTCCATGGGGATCACCCTCAAGGTCACCATCAGGGTCAGGATCAAGGTCAAGATCAGGATCACCCTCTGGTTCTTGCCCTGCAAGCGAAGAAGACTCCAACTCTCCCTGTGAATCCTTATGGCTTTCTTCACCACAGTTCAACAATGGGACAGGCTGCTTATTTTGCATGGTATCAGCCACAGGTGATTGCAGAGCAGTTTGCTGCTGTACTTCACATGGTTCCTCCAAATCATCAGCAGCATCCTCCCCTCCCCCATTTCCCCTCTCCGTCGTCACTGACATGTCCTCCACATCTCTATGGTCAGTGCTTGCCATGGGATGGGTTTCCTGGAGTTCTTGTGAGGACCTTAAGATTGATGGCCTCTCATCCTCCTCCTTCAGACCTGTAAACAATTTATCAGGAGTGTCAAGTTATGCTTTTGCGCCAAAGCATTTCAGGAATTTCAGTAAACAGTTAACACTCAAAAATTAAATACCCAAAAAATGTTTGATGAAAGAGTGGGTGAAAGATTTAAATATGCCCTTATCCATAACAATATGTCAACTTACCATCTTCCCCATCCCACATCTCCTTGACGGTAGGTTTGATTACACTCGTTTTCTTGAATCCACCCAAATCTGCCTGTCTGGATCTCTCCAGCAGCCTTCTTCTGGCTGCAAGTACAAACCCACACATCACTTTGTATCAGGCTTGATCAAACGAAACGCAGGCGTATAAAGTTTTATGTGTAGAAAATTGATACTAAACTTCTTTGCGAGTCATAGGTTCCCCCCCCCCAAATATTAGGCAGAATCTTCCTCATCAATATAAATGAATGAAAATGACAGAATTCTATTACACCAGTTATTTTAACACGTTAATAATATGGTAAATGCTTTTACGCATTGTTTCTCAAAAAACACAGATTTTTGGCCAAATAGCAAGCTTTGGTTATTTATTGCAAACATTCTATTAACCAAATGGCCTTCTGGAGGGGTCTCATAATGCGACTTAAAAAAAGATCACATACAAGATGATAATTTGCAATAGGCTATGTAAACCCATGTCAAAACTTCAAAAATCTATTTTACTTTTTCCACCTTGTCTGCTCAAATTACTACACCAAATCACCTGGGTTGTCACCCCACATAATGCTATTTTAAAATGCAGCAAGAAAACTTAAGTGATTGCTTTGAAATTCAAAGGGAAATGTATGAATCAGCCAACTTTGCATTCACTGAGTAATGTCAATTAGTAATTTAAATAAGACAATTGATAAAAAAAAAATGAAATCGAGTCTCAGGCTATGCTAAAAAAAAAAAGACACTATTTTGAATTTCCAAGCCTGGTTGGACTTGAGGCTTCCCTGGCAGCACCTCATCATTAGAGTGTGTCAACAAGGTCACCTGATCTGGCCTACAAAGCCTAATTCATACCAGAGAAACATGCTGCAGATTAGTCATCTGACCAGCATGTATGAGGCATTCTGCTATATCTACTGCAGCAACACAACGAACCAAACATTTTTATAACTAGCCTTTACAGTCATTATTGTTTTAATGCAGCAAGCACACCAACTGGCATTGTGTTTGAAATTACGATGAAGGTAGCAGGGTAGGTAGATTAACTTCATCAAGGTTGACTTTGCAGTACAGTATAGGGCTGCCAAAAGCCACTACACTGCAGTACAGAGAGAGATAATGTGCTCGGGGCTATTAACCAGTATGATTAAACAGAAAATGAAATGGGCTCTTCTCACAAGAAATGACAAAACCCATTTAACAACAAGCCTGTGCAATCAAGGACAGCAACATTTCAAAGATAAAAACTCAGAACATGTAGCTCATAGGCCTTATATTTTGTTCTCTGCCTTATTTATGTGTCAATTTAATTTTCTTTAAAACAATGAGTCTGAGTTGCTAAATGACATTTGCAAGCATCTAAATGACATATTATCTAAACACAGCTATTGTATTCATGTGGCACACTAAAATACTTCTGCAAGATTTCTTTACCATACATTATACAAACACTACACAACGTCCCTCATCCCCTATGCCAAAAGGATTTAGGATAGGTGAAACAAAAAGTATCAAACACAGACCATAACAGATCAGATAGCAAACTTTTTTTTTTTATCAATTTTCCCTCTTCTTCGTGGTCCCGCATTGAATTACTACCCACATGATCCAAAACATGGAAACACTTCGTCCAAAGTTCATACGGACATATGCAAGTGTGCCATATAGCAGCCAGGTTGATTGATTCGTACAATTGAATGACGATAAATCCCATACTTTAACGTTTTATGGGTTGTTTTCTTTTTTTGTTGTCATTCATTTATAGAAGACACATTTTAAGTTCGTTCATTTGAGTTTTGTTTTGATGTCGGGAAATGTCGACGCTATCAAACCAGGCTATAACACTAGACCGAGCTATAGTAACGATGAGGCCCACTGTGGTAACAGTCTTTCCATCGTATCGATATGATTCGTTTATTAATAGTAATTTACTGTGTAATCTGTTCCTGTACACCGAGGAGTCGGTGCGTTCAGACCTTTAGCCGTTTAGCCTGATGCTAGCATGCAACAACACCAAGTCTGACAACTCGGTGAACTGGTTATTCTGGACCCAAAACGACGTGAAGGCTATTTTTTTTAACACTCTCCGCAAGATACAACAGCTGTGTTCTAGTTTGCTATCCAAAACCTGCGCTCTGCTTAGCCCATACTCGGATAAGGAAGCTGGCTAGTTAGCTAAGCTGCTAGGCCATCATCAAGTACAGAGGCTCGCCGATGGATGGCTTTCATGCTTTAGGAACTCAAGGAAGGTCACATCCTCGACAACGTCAGGACCCAGAGGAGGAGGAAAAGCTGCTAAAAAGTTGCTCGGGCGCTCGTTAAACGACCGAGCAGAGTATTTCACGGCAACGAGCTGGCTCGCTGCTCGCAATTTGGAGCCGAATCTGCCCGCAGCGACGAGCTTTTTTGTCGGGTGTGAAACTAGAGAAAAGCCCCACATCGCAACCGACAGCGTTAGCTACCGCTAGCCTTCCTTCATTTGTAGCTAGCTAGCTAGCTCGCCAGTTACAACTTCGACAAAGCTGCAAAGACATCGACCTGTGGCTAATATAGCGTGGCACACACGTCGGAGATTAAAAATGCAATCTGGGTTGTGAGTAAGGCCTCACCTCGCTTCGCCCTGGGTGAATTTTTCCTGTTCAGACTGCTGGCTCTTTCTTCCTCCAGTGCAGCTGTTATCTCAGGGTTGTCTTCCACCGTGTACCACACCAGCAGCTCCTCTCCCGGCCCGATAGGCTGCAACAGTGAGAGATGAGGTCGGCCACCAATCACAGCCCAGCTTGCTGAGAGGCAAGGGGGGATATTTGGGCCACTGTGCATCTTATCTGTCTATGGGGGCGGGGCGGCGGGGGGGGGGGGTTATGGAATTTGACAGTGTTTTCACCATAGTATGCAGACTATTCGCCAATGGTGCACATTTTTGAATGTCACATTTATTGTAACAGGGATGTAGTTACCAATATCCTACATTTTAACCACCGTTTAATTTCAAACTGATGCATTCAATTCAAATTTCATTTATACAGCGCCATATAACAGAGTTATCGCATAGCACTTGTTAATATAGAGCAGGTCTAGACCAACTCTATATGTATAGACACAACAATTCCACCATGAGCAGCGCTAGGCGACAGTGGCAAGGAACAACTGCCTTTTAACAGGCAGAAACCTCGAGCAGAACCCGGCTCTGGGTCGGCCCGTTGGGTAGATGCGCGCATATATATATATATATATATATTCAGATCCTTTACTGAAGTAAAAGTACCAATATAACACTACATCGTTACAAGTAAAATTTGGGGTGGGCCACACCGCAACATTTGGTTTTGATCAGGGTCCAGAATCACCCATATCAACACTTTGTATTATTCAGGGATAGATGCTAATATTTTTAAGCACGGGTAAAAACTATCCAGAAAAGGCAATTTAACACAGCATTCGTTAACTGTGACACTTGAATACACGAAAAGACAGAATGACAATATATTTTTACAATAATTAATGTAAATTGAAAACTCAAGTGCTTTGTAAACATATGGTAAATATATATTCTCACAGTTCTCGTTCACAGTACCACTTCCTGATAGAATGACTGAATGTTGAACTAAAAAGGTGCGAAGGAAACGGGCTGTTTGTGGAAATGCAACGTTGCTTTGGTGAAGGCTCGCTGTATAGGGATCAAACTTACATCAAACACCTACATGGAGTGTTTGGTGGCAGCAAAGTAACTTTTTCTGACCCGGTTATTAAAAAAGCAGCTAACCTAAAGTGTAGGGGAGAGAAGTGTGTCATGAGTAATACACACTCCCTAGGCACTTTATTATTAGGTACACGATACAATCTCATGCAATCTATTACAACAGCTCAGCCATACAGTCTCCCTTTATGAAGATAATATTGTTCAGTTTAGGGTTGTTCATTTAACAATATGTTTTTCTGAGGCTGTAGTTTGCAGTGGTGTTGAGCTGGACTAGATTATATTGAGAGGTGTTTCTAATGATGTGCAAACATGAAGGGGGAAAAATGTTTGAAACACATTTGGTGACATACCATCTGAAGAGTTAATATATGCTAATCTAATTGTATTTCTCAGATGATAACATTCCTTAGGGGCTTAATCCCAAAACAATCCAAACCCTGCCCTTGGTTGTAGGACTGTGTGTTTGACCTACCCTTAAAGCTTTGTAGTAAATGGCTCTGTTGATCTCCAAGGGGAAAAGATTCTGCTCTTCACTGGAGCGTGCCCAGTTCACATATCGCAGCCAGTTCCCCTTCAAGGGGTCTGTAGCATCAACACACATCCAGCCTCGCGCTGGGAAATAAACCTACAGGACACAGGTACAAACATGAGGTGTTTTTTTTTTAATATACAGCTCTGGAAAAAAAAAAATTAAGAGAACACTGCAAAATTATCAGTTCTCTGGTTTTACTAAATTAACTATGGAAAATTTGCAGTGGTCTCTTAATTTTTTCCAGAGCTGTATATCTAGAAAACCTGCACAGGAGCACTGAATGGGGTCACTTTTCCCCAAGTGGGAGCTAACACACAGTAAGCAGCATTTGTCATAGCAACGTACCAACAAAAGACTTTTTTAATTTTAACAGCAGTTTATCATACACCTTTACAGGTGAGAACTGTAGGTGCATATAAACTCACTTGAAATGAACGTGCTACACTTGATACAAAATGCAGTTGGGCTTGTTTTAGCTATGCAGCGACTCCCACAAAAGTGGAGGTGAGTATTTTAGAGAAGGAAACCAACGGAGCAGCCTGTAACATACCTCCCACATGTAAACATTACTCGTCACCTGGGACCTCTTCTTCTTCTCTCCAACAAATGGGCCGAACCGCTTGCCTTTAGGAATGACCCGAGTGGCCCAGACACCTGAAAATAAGAATAAGGAAAAAACATCTCCTACCCGTTACATTTGAGATTTTTTATATATTTTTAAGCACTAAACATTTGCTCCATTTATGTACAATGTCTGGGTACATTTAGAGAGTGGTGCCAAAAAAAAAAAAAGGAGATATCCTATACTGTGGTGAACCTTGAAATTTAACCTTAGACTCAAGGATGTGGATCTTCAAGACTGGCATGGTGAGGTTTATAATAACCAGATGTTATTAAAGACTGGTTTTGTTTTTAAAAATCTTTTTTTTTTTGTTTAGCTGAACAAATCTGTCTACAGTGAGGTGTGGTAGCCTGAATCTGCCAGAAGAGACACATAGGTGACTATGTTCCAAGTCAGTGTACTTTGCTTGACAGGAGATCAAGCTGACGAGTATTGTTATATTGTTATATTGTTTAACATTGTAGCTGCCATTTCTTTGCATTTTCTGTATGTGGAGTTGTACTTTGATTGCTCTGTGTTCTCTTTCATCCTGCTCTTACCCTACCCCCCCGCCCCCTTATATTTTCTTTTTTCTCTCTCTCTACCCAACCGGTCGAGGCAGATGACGCCCACCAAGAGCCTGGTTCTGCCTGAGGTTTCTGCCTGTTAAAAGGCAGTGTTTCCTTGCCACTGTCGCATAGTGCTGCTCATGG